>LBNU01014544.1:0-15899 GCA_014162995.1 Artemisia annua
ACGTGTTTGTGACATTTCCGCATCTACACCACGTATTTGCACCGAACATGCATTAAATCCGTACTTGTGTAGTATTTGTTAAAAGGTAAAAAAGTGAGAAAAAAAAATGAAAAAGAAAAAAGAATTAATGCGTAGTCATTCACACAAAAACCAATTTATAAAATCTAGTTCATATCTTACACTCTGTTCCCGAGTTTATTTTTTGAAGTGAAAGGGAAAGGTTTGGGATGATAGTAAAAAAAAAAAATTGTGTTTATGAGATTTTTTTGGAGGGGAGAGGAAAGTAAATGATAGTAAATTACATCAAAATTACTCTCTTAATTTACTTCCCAAATTGGGATGAAATGGAGTGGTGTTGATTTTAAAGCTATTTTTTTGTTACTTCTTTCCCTTTTCTTTCCAACTCGGGAACACAAGATAAAAAAATAATTTCTTATTACTCTCCTCTTTACTTCACTCCTTTTTTCCTCTCCATCTCTTTCCTTTCCGTTTTATACTCGGGAATGCCATTTGATTACAGTTGAGTATAATTTCAATGTTTATAAAGTTGGTTTATAAATATTTTGCATACTTAACTTCATCGTCACACAAACTTAAATCGAGTAAAGCTTTCCCATTTTAAGATGTTGGCATGACCATATCTCTTTGCACCAAACATGATTTGAACTTGTGACCTCCCACATTTTGATAATCATAGCTCAGAAGCTTATTTAGCAACTCAACCGCAGATGGTTTGTAAATTACGTTTTATAGTAGCTTGCTTAAGGATATATACAATATGCATGAACCAAACTTACAGGAGCCGAGCCATTGTTCATGCTCTTGACACACTAGCATAAAAATAGGCTAGTTTGGTAAATGTGTTGCGGGTCAAAATCGTATAACATACCAACCCATTCATAAGGAAATAGGTAAAAATTGTCACATCTACTTTAATCTTTCACACTTAACAAGCTACAAGCCTACTCAATCCCATGATCTTTGCTGAAGGATACCGGGACCCTGCGTATGCCATTCCATACCTTTTGTCACTTTCACCCTCCTACCATGTTTACCCTCTCTTTACCTCATTAACAATAAGCTTAGTAATTCTACTTTAAGCCTCGGAAACCGATACCTACCTACAGTTAAACCTGTGGCTAAACTATTACAGTAATATTTGTTCAAATTTCTTGATATACCAGTAAACTTGAGTCAAAATTAGTCGCAAATAAATTATCATATCATTTGAAGCACCATCAAACAGAAGCAGAGTTGCCAGCCCTGCGAGCAATTCAATAAGAAAACAATTGCAGAATGGAACAATAGACATACACCTAAAAACCAAACATTATAAACAACTACAAGAAGATGGTAAAAACTAGCTTCTATAGATTATATAAATCCATCATGAGTAGCATTACTCGATCTCTTTACATAAAAAAAGGGCTTATCAGACTTATTTTACTAGATATGTAAGTCTCTACTTAGCTCCTTCCCAACACCTATCATACGCATAAAGGGCTCAAAGTATTCGTTCTTTTTTCTTACTTTTATTTACATTATATGATCATATAAGTACTTTTTGTCAATTCATTCTTATAAGTGCAATCAATGTTGGCTCCTTTTTGTTATAGCTGTAAATAGAAGGAAGAATGGCCATAGAACCAAAATCACTATGCAGATGTGAAAAAGCCACATGCAGCATGTAGAAGATCTTCGGCAATTGCACCAATGGCGATCCACCTTTTTCCCACACTTGTAGCAAAATTCAATTCCACATCTGTATTAAGTCCAGTTCAAAATCAGTTACCGCCTTCAATGAACAAAGAAAACTAAAAAATAAATCATATTATTTCAATCAACTAACAAGTAAAAGTATTTTCAAAGTAGATATGATAATGATGTTTGGTATGATTTGTTAGCTTATTATACCCAAAAACGAAAAATATTCCCGTTATAGAAGAACTTTAGGTATGCAGAATACATGTCATTCTCAACTTTGTATCAAGAAACAGTATATGATGCAAAGTTTCATCACCTCTTAAACAATAACTATAACTAAACTAGAAAAGATACCACTTTCTTGAAACTTTAGATTGAATTTACGTAGTTGATCGGTTACCCATCAATTCTAACTTCTTTTACTTAGCCCACATACCCTCAATTCTTTCTTTTTAAAACTACAAAAACAAAATAACTTAAACATTGAACAATAAAATTATGCACAAAAACGTTTATCTATTGTTGATAAGGAAATCATGATTGGGATTGCCTAGACTCGGGTACCAATATTCTTATTTGCTTGTGGTTAATCTCTATCAAAGGGTGTTTGGAATTGGTTTTAAGCGTTTAGCTGCTTATCTGGTTTTGAGTGTTTGGATAAAACTACTACTTTGTTTACTTTACTCTAAAATAAAGACTTCAAAAATAAACCAATTTCTCAAATTCTAAGCTTAATATCACTTTCAAAATAAGAGATCCAAATCACTCTATAAGTACTTATTTGAGGTGCTTATTCCTTATATATTTTGCCGATAATCAGCTTTCAATAGACTGTTTGGACTTGCTTATCTGCATTAAACAATAAATAAGCAGATAAGCAGATAGTTAAGCAACCCCAAACACCCCCGTAGTGCTTATTCCTTCTAAGATAAGCAGATAAGCAGTATCCAGCAGAGTGTTTGGGGTTGCTTATTAGCATTAAAACAATTCAATAAGCACTTAAACAAAACATCCCAAACACCCCCTCATTGTCTCTATGTCATGATCAAACAAAACACAGAGGCACCGTTTAACCATTCCGATATAATCATCTAACTAACAAAGATATGCACAAACAATAATTATCTAAATTTGATAACCAAACGACATAAAACCACAAACCACAATCAAACAGTAATATACAATCACAAATCTTAAACAAACAAAAAGTAGCTAATTAAACTACCTGCAACGAACAATTGCGCAACCTCTAACAAGCTCAACACAATGCCTACAAACCGGACACCTCATCCACTTCTCCCGTTCACTCAAAACACCAAAAGCCACATCGTTCCCATCTCGCATCTCCCCACTCTCCTCACACCTAAACCCCGAATGCCACGCCACTTTACACCTAAAACAAAACGCCTTCTTACAATTCGGACACACACACCTCTTCAACCCCCCACTCCCACCACCACCACACTCATTCACTACCAAAACCGAACACTCCCTATTCGGACAATAAACCCGGTCAAAACCCAACAATGTTTTCTCCAACAAAACATCACACCATTTAGTAAAAACCTCCCGGGCAACCTTGTTTCGACAAGATAACGGGTCTAGCGAGTTTTCGCAACTTAAACTAGGACACTTAATATCAGCCACATTATCATCTAGTTTAACCTGTATGTATTTGATCATACAATCAGTGCAAAATGGGTGTGAGCATAAGTTACTGTTTTCAAATCTCTTGTTGGGTAAAGTGACTGGTTCTATACAGATTTCACATGTGAAATTAGGATCATGATCATCTAGTTCAATTGGAGGGTTTTGTTGGGGTTTTGGAATTGTGTTACCCATTTTTATAAAATTTGGTTAAAAGGGTATGTGCATGATCAAAAATTGGGATTAGGGTTTGTGTGTTTTATGATGATGATGAGTCAAGAAGAAGATGGTGAGGGAGGAGAGGAGGACTAGTAAGTAGGAAGGAAAGTGTGTTGTTGTACAAGTTTCTTTCCCATGCTTTAACCGTTTTTAGTAGGTTTTTCTTTTTACATTATTGGTATTGGTATGGGATTATTTACCCAAAGTGATTTACATGACTAATTTTATGTTTAACTAAATTTATAATTTACTTATTACTAACTCTATTTTAGAATAAGTGTCAATTTTTAAACTGCACAAAATTTTAAAAAATTTCATCTTTTCACCAGCTAAAACCTCATATCTTTTGTTAAAATACAAAGTGAAAATTTATTTTAGAATATTTCAAAATATCAATGTGGACATTTATTATGGGACGAAACGAGTAATTTGTATATATGAAAGTTGGTTCGTCTTTTTCACTGATAGTTAATAGCAATGTATCTTTATTGATTTGTTTACGCAGTCTGATCTGAATACGATATGAAAATTGACAAAGTTTGTGTTGATTTTTAGTAATGTGTTTCGGCTGATGTACCAACCCGAGTGTTTACGTATAGTAGGTATTGAGGGTTTGGGCTGGTCGATCGTTTAGTTTTTCGCGTTCGGTAAGGACCCTAAGGTTTGACCGGAGACACAAGTTGGGGTAATGCTCATGAGTCGACTCGGTCTTTTGGGTGTGTGTGTCAATTATCCGTGAGAAAATAATCGACTTAGGTGTAGTTTCGCCAAAGCTGGCTTGGCGTGACTTGCTTGGGCCATTTCGAGGAAATGACCAAGTATTTATAAGAGGACCTTTAGGGTTGGAGGTAATCTGATGGCATCGAATAATCCATGTGGTGATTATCAGGATAAGGAGTGAGGAAAGCAAAACAGTCTAAACCGAGAAAAACCAAAACCGTCTAAACCGAACCGACCTACACAAAACCAAAACCGGAGCCACTTCAGTTGGTTCCCAGTTCTTTTCTTCCATACTCGGTTTTCGGTTCGGTTTAGTTTTGGTCGGTTCGTGGCGGTTTTAACCCGATTCTCAACCTGATTGTTTTAACTTTAATTTTCTTTCGTTTCATTTCATTTTTGAGTGGAAATTTTTAGGCCAAAATTCCCTTCCATTTTTCTCTTTATTTTTTCTTTTCTTTCTTAAAAAAAAAATAATAATAATAATAATAAAAAAAANTCTAAGGGGGCGTTTGGTTCGTTGTAATTCATTGTAATCCATTGTAATTGTAATCTGAATTACATACCAGTCATGTTTGGTTGACAGAGTGGAAGGAATTGTAATTCAGATTACATTACGGTGACTGTTTGGTTTGCGTTGTAATTGTAATTCAGTCACTCCAATTACAACAAGTGAGGAAATCTAGATTACATGGGAAGTTGGATGTAAAGTTTTGAATTACGTTGTAATTCAGAATTTATATACTTTAAAACATCAGTATTATTATTATTATTATTATTATTATTATTATTATTATTATTATTATTATTATTATTATTATTATTATTATTATTATTATTAATAGTAATTATTATTATTATTATTAATTGTTATTATTATAATATTAAAATAATAATATTAATAAAATAATAATAATAATAATAATTAAATAATAATAATAATAATAATAATAATAATAATATTTAAATAAAAATAATAATAATAACAATTATTATTATTATTATTATTATTATTATTATTATTTAATTATTATTATTATTATTATTATTATTATTATTATTATTATTTAATTATTATTATTATTATTATTATTATTTTATTATTATTATTATTATATTATTTTTTATCTTATTATTTTATTATTTTTGTTAATATTTTATTATTTTATTATTATTATTACTATTATTATTATTATTATTATTATTATTTATTATTATTTTATTTATTATTGTTATTATTTATTATTATATTATTTTAATTATTATTATATTAACTTTTTAAGTTTTATTAAAAAAATTCCATTATGTTGCGAGTCAACCAAACACATCGACAGATTTAATCAATTACAATTACAACACATTACAACTAGTTATAATACCCGTGCACGCACGGGTTTTTCCAGAAAAATTTAATTATATAGTATTATCGTTTAAAAACAGAAAATCTTATGTATATTTTAAAAAGTTAGAGCATTAACATGTGCGAAAGTAAGAAAAATAGTAAGCAGAAATTGTAAATATAACCGTGGCATCGGCCTTGTATTGGATTCTTGAGCGTGTCTCCTTAGAATGTTATTGGGTCAAAGGTTCTTTGATCACATGAGTTTACACATAAATCAAATTTATTTTAAAATTTTTCTTACAATATGGACATATAAGAATTTAACTGTAAAAATTATGATATAAGTTCAATTAATAAGTATGCATGAGTTTTTCATTATGTATTAATATCAATTAACATTTTGTAAAATTTTTATTAGATGAAAGATTTAACTTTGTTTAGTTGTCATAGATGTTAATGTTGAGGTTGATGTTGTTGTTTAACTTTAACTATTGATATCATGTTATACAAAATGTGCGAGTTTAGTAGCACATAATGAGCGTTGATGAAGTTAAAATATACTCCGTAAAGTTTTTTAAAAAAGTTTTTCCGGATATCCGTATATAAACTTTAAATAATAATTACATGTGTCGTTATAAGTACAATCGCGTATATTTATTTTCATATCACAGTAACTCGTACTTACCATTTAATATTTTTATTATCGTTAATAATAATTTAACTGTATTTAATATTCAAACCCGTGTACGTATAGATTATGTTAGAAAATTATATGGATCACAGTAATCTGAGAGTCGTGTAAACACTATCAGATCGAAGTATTTCGATGGTTCTATCGAAATCTCAAATCGGATAAAACTCAGATTTGAACTGAGAATGCGTTTTTGATGTTATGAAACAGAACCAGAAAGAAGAGACCTTTTATGACCAAAAACTGAAGTTTGGTTATAACTGCATAGCAGTTATCATAACCGACAATTCAGTTAAATTCGCAGGCAAAATAAATGGTCCAATTCAGTTATCATGCCGCCCCTTGGACCCTGCTACCAGGGGCTGTCGCCCCTGGAACCCCGCTACAGGGGGCGCTGCCCCTGGACCCCCGTGATTCGGGGCGATAATCATAATAACGTCACACAAGTGTGCACTCCGCACGAACCCCCCGACTTGTTGAACATTTATCATGATTACACATTGGTCACCCAAGTCAATCCATTACACTTAAATCATATTGGTGATATAAAATCACCAACAGATTAAACTTTTAAATAGGATAACATGAGTTCTTATTATATTTAACGTACAGAGTAAAAAGATATTTTAATAAATGAAAGTTTATAACTAATATTTATTTTAAAAGTATTTAACGTATATTTAAACTAATACTAATACTCATGTAATTGTAAATAAAGTTCATATTATAAAGTGTTGGGGGTATAAATTGTAAGGGGTTATTTGTTTATTATCTAAAGTTATCAAAAAACATGGAGATTTATAATTTTACACTTAACTCCATATAGTATATTTAAAATTCAACCACTAATGTTTTATTAATTACATCCTCTTTTTTTAAGTTTTTATTTTCATAAATTTGACACCTATATTTTTATGTGTTTTTTTCCACAATCAAATTCTCCACCAAATTTATTAAAGTTTGACCAAAATCAATTCAATTTTGACTTTTTATTGGCCAATCATATTGCTCGATTTTGCCTATGTGTCAAAACCGAACTTTCTTATTGGTCCAATTTTTTTCCCCATAAGATTGTTTTGTCAAAAAAAACTCCGAAATGATGTAATTCCTTTATTATATAAATAAAAGATTACAACACATTTCAATTCCTTATATTACAATTACATCAAATTACAATTCCTTTCAAATATTACAATTCCTTCTAAAACATTCTGTGAACCAAACGCCCCCTAATACTCGTGCTTGCACTAGTTTTTACATATTTTTTTGAAGAATTTTGCTTTAACATGCTACTAGTTTTATAACTCAGGAGCGTATAGTTGGGCAGATAGTATAACAGGTATTACTACTTTAGTAAATTTATTTTAAAGTTAAATTATGACAATTCATAAATTCATGGTGTTATAATGTTTAAGATTTTTCTATAAAAATTATATTAAATGTCTAATACTTATATAGTTATAATACTCGTGCTTGCACTAGTTTTTACAAATTTTTTTCATTATGTATTAATATCGGGTTATTATCTTGTATAGATTTTTGTTGCAAGTATTTGACTTTCTTTAACTGGTATTGTGTTTAGGTTGATCTTGTTTAAATTTAACTATTGATATCATGTCCTAGACAATATGTGTGTTTAGTAGCACATAATGAACTTGAAAAAATATGTGTCGTTGTTATATGTAAAATCTCATCTGTTTATTTTCATCTCACAGTTACATGTGAGGTCGTGCATTCATTTTGATATTTATATTCATGTTAATAATAGTTTAAGCTGATGTTTAAACTCGTACGTAGATTAAACTTATAAAGAGGAATACCATTCGTCGTTATTGAATGCAATAGTTAAACAATAATACTTTTTATGGATATCGTTATTTAAACTAATTCGCATATGTATAATCTCGTGTATTCATTTACATCTAAATGTAACACTAATCGTGCTTTTCATTTTATATTTATAATTCTATGCAAATACATTAGTTTAGTATATTATGATAATAATATTTATAAATAACAACAACATATTGTTGTATTTTTTATATATAAACTATAAAATATATAGGGTATAAAATATAAAGTTTAGGGTTATTTATTAAAGTTATAAAGTTATTAAAAACATGAAAACTTATAAATATACTTTATTTTAAACTTAACAACTAAAGTTTTATTAATTACTCTCTTATTTTTTAAGTGTTTTTAACAAAATTGACACATATGCTTTTAGCACATTTTATAATTACCCGAAAATTTAATAGGTTGACCAAATTGAGTTTATATTTTGATATTTATTGGCTAATAAGAATGCTCAATTTTAGCACATATACATAATGATGCATTCCTATTGGTTCAGTTTGTGGGTTCCTTTTTTGAATTTGTAGAATTATCTTGCTGTATAAAAAATTAAAAAGAAAACTAAAGATAAAATGATGATATAAGTGTCAATTTTCTTTAATTTACACATACATGTTTACAAATTATAATTATACAAATTTCCATTACGTATTTAGGTCAACAAATATAATGAGCAAAACCTCCAACTTGGTTACCAACTAGACGACTAGTGAACTCATTAAAATGATCGTGTGGAACCCAAATATATCACACGTACATCAAAGTGTTTTTAGACGAAAAATATAAGCAAGAAAGTACTATGTGACTAGAATACACTTAGAAGAATTATACTATAACACCCATAAATTAAAGCATGACAAAAACGAAGGGATGATATAGTTTTTCTTCTTCGAGATCATCGTAGTTATTACTAGATGCTGATATTCAAACTTTTGGACATACCTGCACTACAAAATTCCTATAACAATGCATTTATGTCATGAGACTACTTTAAAAATGCGTCTAGTGTGTGTTATTTATTCTTGAAGAAAATGAGATTTTACAATTGTTTTTTGGTTGTGTGTTTATATGTTTTGGCATTTGATGATGGTGGTTTCTTCTTGCTCTCTAATGGAGGGGTTACAAGCTCATATGTTAGGAACAAAGAAAAAAGTGTCGATATGCCTTTTGATAGTGATGTCTTTAAGGTTCCTCAAGGCTACAATGCCCCTCAACAGGTAATACTATTGCCTTTTGAATTGCTTTGTAACTTACAATTTCTTGCTAAGATACTATACAACTTGTTATGGATGACACTTTGGTTAATTGTCTATATTTAGAGCTTGGTTCAAAATAATCATGTTTTGAATATCAGACAAGACATTAAACTATCGGTTAGATGGTTTAGCTGGTCTGGTCATTCAGCCGGAGCGTCAGTGTTGTATATAGCTTCATTCTAGTGCTGGTCATGTGATGAGAAGTGTATAATAGACCTCTAAGTTTGCTAGCTTTTATGACCAACCTGTTTGATTTGAACTAATATCGTTGGGCTAATAATGCGTCTTCATAGTTCTATAGACCTATTTTAGAGAGTAGAGACCATTACCAGTGTTTATGATGCTGAAATATTAAATACTAGCTCTTTGAATTAAGTCGTTGCGTATAACTCCAATTCAACAAGTAGATGTCATATTTTTACTTATCTCGTCAAGAGCGGAAAGAAAAGAGAAACCCATGAACATTCAACAATCTGAGAATCACGTCACTTTCTTTATCTCAGATATGCTCCCTAAATATGTTATGATATGACTAGTTTGATATTATGTTCATTAAAACGTTAAGCAAAGAGATAACAAATTTTCAGCATCAAGTACTTTTTGATACTTCAAAGAAGCAAGATATGTTGATGTGGAACTAAATTTGTGACATTTTGCCTTTGCAAGGTACATATAACACAAGGAGATCATGAAGGAAAAGCAATTATAGTGTCATGGGTCACGGTAGATGAGCCGGGTTCAAGCACAGTCCTTTATTGGCCTCAAAATAGCACCCAAACGGTACAAGCCACAGGCCATAGCACAACATACAGTTACTATAACTACACCTCTGGTTACATCCATCATTGCACCCTCGAAGATTTAGAGGTCTTGTCTGAATTACTCTATTGATTCCAAACTCGTTATTTTCTAGAATTATAGTTGTTTGACACGTTCTTAATAATTCATTACCAGTCTAATACCACGTACTATTATGAGATTGGCTTCGGACATACTACAAGGACATTTTGGTTTGTGACACCTCCAGAAGTCGGCCCAGACGTGCCCTATACTTTTGGAATCATTGGTATGTCATTGGAGTTATATATAGTACTACGTACTGTTTTGTGTCAAGAAAATGTACTGTTTTAAGTAAGTTGATTTTTGTAGGGGATCTTGGTCAAACATATGATTCAAATACCACACTCGCACATTATGAAATGAACCCGGTGAAAGGGGAGACAGTGTTGTACGTTGGCGATTTGTCTTATGCAGATCACTATCTGTACCATGACAACCGGAGATGGGACAGTTGGGGAAGGTTCGTTGAAAGAAGTGTAGCTTATCAACCTTGGATTTGGACCGCAGGAAACCATGAACTCGATTTTAGTCCTTCAATAGTAAGTAAAAGAAACAAATTACGACCTCAACAGACAAAGTTTTGATACACATCTTATATTAAGCAATGTGATCATCTGCTTATGAATAATCATGAGATGTGCTTAAATGGGTTGATTGGATAAAAAATGCAACTCTTTGTAGCGTATGACAAAAGAGTCAACTCGGACAAATCCACAAATTAAACAGTTTCTTTTTTCAATCAGTCTCACATAAAACATAACACAAATCAACGAATTCGTAAATGAACATGCCAAATTGTCATATTTCACCTTATTCATATTTGTAATAGTTACTGATGCGTGTCCTTAAGGGTGAAATAGAGCCATTTAAGCCGTTTCTTCATCGATATCATGTCCCTTTTGAAGCATCAGGGAGCACAGAACCCCTATGGTATTCAATCAAGAGAGCTTCAGCATATATCATTGTATTGTCTTCTTATTCAGCCTATGGTAAGTTTCTTTATTTTTTTCGCTAGCTTTTCATCTAATGTACAATAAATGAAAAATACAACTAACATGTGACATAAGTAATAACACATTTTTAACTGGGATCAATATGATGTAGGAACATACACTCCTCAATATATGTGGCTCATGGAGGAGCTACCGAAGGTTAATAGGAGTGAAACTCCATGGTTGATTGTTCTTATGCATTCTCCATGGTACAATAGCAACACGTACCATTACATGGAAGGCGAAACCATGCGAGTTATGTTTGAGTCATCGTTTGTTCAACATAAGGTTGATGTTGTGTTTGCTGGTCATGTTCATGCTTATGAACGCTCGGTAAGTTGGATAACATTTAAACTAGTATTATATATAGATCACTTGACCGTCTCGTATAACCAACCCAATCCATCAAATTTGTATGTTGGAATAAGATCCTGTTACAAATAGAGCCTTTTTAACAAATTGGTACTAGTTATATATACCAATTCGATACTTCAATGACATTCTTTACCCTAATTAGTAGTTTAGAATTATAGCCTTTTATGCACTTCAATAACCATAGTGTGGCTCCAATATACGATTTTGATACTTTTATGACATTCTGTACCTTATTAAACACAGGAGCGTATATCCAATATTGCTTATAACATTGTGAACGGCGAATGTACTCCTGTCCGTGACCAAAATGCCCCAGTGTACATCACCATTGGAGATGGTGGCAACATTGAAGGCTTAGCAACCTTGTAAGACCAGTTTTGTCAAATGGAAAATTACATCTTGTGATACTATATATTTCATTGTACAAGATGGATGAACAATAGCCGTGAAAATAAATTCTAACGCGTGTTTGTATGTGCAGCATGACGGAGCCACAACCGAAATATTCAGCATTTAGAGAAGCAAGTTTTGGTCACGCAACATTGGAGATTAAAAACCGAACGCATGCATATTATAGTTGGCATCGGAATGTGGACGGATATGCTGTTAAGTCGGATTCTGTGGTGTTTTCCAACCGATACTGGCGTCTAAAGAATAATGAATCTACAATTCACACTTAGTACAAAATGCTAAATCATCTTATTGATTTTTCAGTAGAATTTGCCTTTGAATTATAAAGGTGTACATATATGTATTTGTTGTCGTAATACTTCATAAATAATGAATTAACTAATGTTTTTTTTAATGTTATTCTCTTGGTTAACGTGTCGTGTAATTTATCCTATAATATAAACTTAGGTTGTCTTATAAATGCAAAATACCCCTAATAAATGTTTCAAGAGTTGATTATTCCAAATATGCCCTTCAAGTGTGATTTCAACAAATGTAGTTTGTACGGTACAATATGTTTTGCATGAGAAATCGTGCACAAAAGTTTGTACGGTACAACATGTTTTAAGCATCTCTAAACCTCAAAGAATACAAACCAAAAATGTCATGAATGCATAAATTAAACACACCAATTAGTGGTTAGTCTTTTTACCTTCCCGTCCATGAGTTACAAATATTTTATCTACTATATAATTGTCAAAAATCACACACAACAAACCACAACTTCCTTCACACCGCGTGCACATTGGGCTACAACTTATAATGGTGGTAAAGTAAGCATCATATCGTCTTACTTATTAATCATATTGATTTATATTATTTTATGTAAATTTCACGTGTGTTTTGTGTGTGTAACAATGTAGGACATAAAGATGGTGCTTAGGAGGTTTGGTAGTAACATCATCTTCTCTAATGGTTTAAGAGATCCTACACATCGTTGTCTTATCAATTAAGTGGAACATGCACGAACATTTTTACTTTGATTAACTGTATTTAAGTTACTAACGATCAACTATATCTAATTGTTTTTTGTAGCACGTCAAGAAGCATTAAAGAAAGAGATCGAGAAGTTACAAAAATTGTATCAAGAACAAAACATGCAAAAGGCCAATGAACAACAACGACAACAAAAACAACAACAACAACAACAAGAACAACGTCACGGCCACCGGTGGGATGAATACTTAGCATTCATATTAATAGTACGTTACAAATTAAACATGCAATATTTTACTTCATGTAATACCGATGAACGGGCTAATACTATTGATTCGTTAGCAAGTAAGTTTATTGAAAATAATGTGACGAGCATTCAATTTTTAGTCAATAATTATTACTACACTTTGTTGGTGCATTTTAATATTTTTGCTCTTAATGTAGTTTTTTGTCTTGCGGTGTGTTAATGTCACTTTCTTAATTAAACGTCGTGGAATATTGCGTGACTTGATATTTGATATAATTGTGAAAATTATGTCGATGTTACATATTGAAAATGGTAGTATATAATAAAAATATAATAAAAATATCTTCACACTATCATCTTAACAATGAGAATCTTTTAAATCAAAGAAGTTTATAAAGGAGAAGAAAATTGTATTTCAAATGTTATCCTACACCTATCACGAGGTAAGCATTATTCATTTGAGTTTGAGATCATGTGATTCATGTCGTCATACTGTAAATACTTAGAGTGAGTTACTAATGAATGCTCCAAATTCGATATTATAGTTTATGGAAAAATGTTGTAATAATGCATTAATTAAAAATAATAATTTATGTAACTTACTCATATTAAAATATTACATATGAAAAGCCTCATTTAAATATAACATTTTGCAAAAAACCTCTTCACATTAAAGAAAGAGATGGAGAAGTCACAAAAATTGTATCAAGAACAAAACATGCAAAATGCCAATGAACAACAACGACAAAGAGAACAACAACAAGAACAACGCCACGGCCGCCGGTGTCAATATAGATGAATACTTAGCATTCATATTAATAGTACGTTACAAATTAAACATGCAATATTTTACTATACGAATTATAATTTATTATACGAATTATAATTTATACTCTTGAATATACTAATTACTTTAATGTTTTATGTTTTTATAGTTTTGTTAAAAAGGAAATTTGTTTTATAGTTCTCTTTTAATAATGTAATTTATTGAACAACGAAGTCCGTCTTTCACAAAAAATGAGAGTTTCAAACATGAACCAAAAATTAGTCCCGAACATTACGAAAAAAACAATTAGATCCAACCTGTGTGCATCGCATGGGTCCTGAGGCAGTCCAAACCTGTGTGCATCGCACGGGGATGAATATAAAAGGTCTCCAACATTAATGTCATCGCTTCATATTTAAAATAATTTATGTAACTTATACATATTAAAAAATTACATGTGAAGAGACTCTTTTCAATATAACTTCTTGAAAAAAATCTCTTCACATATACTCTTTTAATGTCAATAAACTATTTTAAATGTGTGTCATGCCTAGAAATGTGATACCATCACAACTTAGATATATAATGACGAAAATAATTGCCGAAGATTACGCTATAAAAACTTATATACAGCCCATGTGCAACTCAATAAAGTATTTTAAATACGTATAAAGCTTAGCAAATGTGTGACACCATGAAAACTTAAATATAAAATGACAAAAATAAATGCCGAATATTACGCTATAAAAACTTCTATACAGCCCATGTGCATCGCACGTATTTTAAATCTATGAAAACTTCTATACAACCCATGTGCATCGCACGGGAATTGTTGACTATCATAAGAAATAGTTATAACTTAGCCCGATGTATTAATATTAGTTAGTTCAAATAAAAAACGATAGAGTCAATACCAAAATAAATAGACAAAAAATATTACGTAAAAAAATACATCTTAAAAGATTACATGTCAATAAACTATTTTAAATACGCATCATGCTTACAAAATGTATGCTACCATGAAAACTTATATATATAATGACAAAAATACGTCTAGAATATAAAATGACAAAAATAAATGACGGATATTAGACTTTGAAAACTTCTATACAGCCCATGTGTATCGCACGGGCTTTCATGACTATTCATGTTTGCAAGTGTATTCAAATAATGAAATTACATGATCCCGCAATGAATACATGACGAAAATTAGTGAACATTACGTTATGAACACTTAGATACAGCCCGTGTGCAACGCACGGGTCTGGTTGCCTAGTTACATATGAAAAATTGTATCATATGTTAAACACTTAAACCATTAACATCCGAGTAAATTGCATAAATCATCCTTAAAGTTTGGCCAAATTGCATGTTTCGTCCCTAATGTTACGAAAGTGCAAGGATCGTCCCTGTAGGGAAACCTTTGTTGCAAGTATCGTCCTTTTTGGAGAAACTTTTGGTGCAAGTATCGTCCCTGTAGGGACAATACTTGCACCAAAGATTTTCTCACAGGGACGATCCTTGCACTTTCGTAACATTAGGGACGAAACATGCAATTTGATCAAACTTTAGGAACGATTTATGCAATTTACTCTTAACATCCGATATTGATAAGCCTTTTACCCCTAGCTACAAGTCATTTCCATATTTTGTCACATATGTGGGTTCGGGGCCATTGGCGGAGCTAGAAAATCTAATTGAAGGGCAACGAGTGATAAGAATGATTCGATAATGGGTTGAAATTTTTAATATTACTCAAAACAGGACGGGAGTATAAATTAAACGCAAAAAAAAAAAAAAAAAAAAAAAAAAAAAAAAAAAAAAAAAAAAAAAAAAAAAAAAAAAAAAAAAAAAAAAAAAAAA
>LBNU01014544.1:25354-91339 GCA_014162995.1 Artemisia annua
AAAAAAAAAAAAAAAATGATTGATATAAGTGTCAATTTTCTTTAATTTACACATGCATATTTACAAATTTCCATTGCATATTTAGATAAACAAATATAATGAGCAAAACCTCCAACTAGTTATTCTAGGTTATCAACTAGTGAACTCATTACAATGATCGTCTGGAACCCAAATATATAACACGTACGTCAAAGTGTTTTTAGACCCAAAATATAAGCAAAAAAGTATATGTGACTCGAATACTCTTAGAAGAATTATATACTACAAAACGAAGAGATGATATAGTTTTTCTTCTTCGAGATCATCGTAGTTATTATTATTAGATGCTACTAGTAATATTCAAACTTTTGGACATACCTACACTACAAAATTCCTATAACAATGCATTTATGTCATGAGACTACTTTAAAAATGCGTCAAGTGTGTGTTATTTATTCTTGAAGAAAATGAGATTTTACAGTTGTTTTTTGGTTGTAACTTTATGTGTTTTGGTATTTGATGATGGTGGTTTCTTCTTGCTCTCTAATGGAGGGGTTACAAGCTCATATGTTAGGAACAAAGAAAAAAGTGTCGATATGCCTTTTGATAGTGATGTCTTTAAGGTTCCTCAAGGCTATAATGCCCCTCAACAGGTAATAATACTATTGCCTTTTGAATTGCTTTAATTTGTAACTTACAATTTCTTGCTAAGATACTATACAACTTGTTATGGATGACACTTTGGTTAATTGTCTATATTTAGAGCTTGGTTCAAAATAATCATGTTTTGAATATCAGACAAGACATTAAACTATCGGTTAGATGGTTTAGCTGGTCTGGTCATTCAGCCGGAACGTCATTGTTGTATATAACTTCATTTCTAGAGCTGGTCATGTGATGAGAAGTGTATAATAGACTTCTAAGTTTGCTAGCTTTTATGACAAACCTGTTTGATTTGAACTAATATCGTTGGGCTAATAATGCGTCTTCATAGTTCTATAGACCTATTTTAGAGAGTAGAGACCATTACCAGTGTTTGTGATGCTGAAATATTAAATACTAGCTCTTTGAATTAAGTCGTTGCGTATAACTCCAATTCAACAAGTAGATGTCATATTTTTACTTATCTCGTCAAGAGCGTGTTGTTTTGGTTATGACCATAAGTCTTAGGCCTATACCATATGTTCTCTAAATGGGAGTTTTATATGACCATGGTTTGAAATAGTTGTATGAATGGTATGTGCAGTGATGTATGCAATAGATAGAACAACAAAAGAAATTTGGAGACAAAGATATACACGAATTACTATTGTATTAACTTATGAAAATACTGTCAATTACATGTCCTTTTATAGTTATGAACAGGTGTGACTTTATGGAATGGGTGTGTTGGTTCAGAATGACCCAAAGGACACAACCCTTCCTTATAACTGTCACATAACTGCATAACCATAATAACTGCTATAATAATTCGACTAACTAACTTTACATGTCAGCAATCCTAGCCTTAACATCTATGCAACCTTATTGGTCACAAATTATAAGTCTGCAAATACATAGATACATGATACTAATAATTATTGTCTAATAATAAGTAATAATAAGATCTGTTTGATCTTAATTTCCAACATTCCCCCCTAAGATCAAAAGATCTTAGTCCTTCAATGCTTTCCTTCTTGGTGTGATCAAGTGATGATTGTGAAATCATCACTGTTGTTGTCTTCAATCTCCTTCGCTTCTTCCTTTACCATCTGACTTGTGCTTCCAGTCTCATAGTGCCTTTGAGACATTCCCTGGTTATCATGATACTTGTTGTCGAGATTCTCCAATTGGATGCCAAAGTGCTCCATCTTCTTTTTCCCATGAATGTTAGAATCAGTGGGTATATTCACTTGATCTTGCTGATCTTCTTGGCAATATCCCTTGCCTTGTGAGACAAGTCCTTCTGTCTTCACATGTGAAACCCTTGCAGTGTTGTAATAACAACAAAAAACATTCAAGTAGAGATTGTAGCAGGCCTTTATCTCCTCACCATGACTCTTTGTCAGGCCAACTATCTCACCAATGTAACCAAAATCATTTTGAAACAGTATACTCAGATATCCTCCTAATGTTTCCACAAGTTTGTAAAGATCCAAGAGATGAATCTTTACACCATTTATATATGGTGGTAAAGGCCCTGGTAGTTGTTTCTTCAAATAGACAGTGTAAAACCATATGAAAGCTTTATCAAACCTTTCTCTAAACTTGTCCCATTCTTGACTTATTAGCATGTCATCTTTAATTAAATCTAAGAATGAAACATAATCATTAAATGATGAAATCTGTGTAGGATAGTTTACACCTTTGATGTGTATGAATTCATCTTCCTGTGGGGTGGAATTCACTGCTTTCTTCTTGCCTGGACACATGTATGCATAGTGTCCCACATCATTGCATTTATAGCATGTAATCTTCTCTGTCCCATCTTCATTTCCATGAGATCCTTCATCCAGCAGTTTAAAGTAATCTTCTATGTATCTGTTGTGTTTCTCATTCATTTTATTGTTGTCAAAATAAGATGATGAAGGGTCCTTGAACATGGGAACCATCTTGCATCTGTTCCCCTTGAAAGCCAATTTTCAAGCCCTTGTGCCTCTAATTGTTTTGCAGACAAGATATTCAGGGTCACTTCTGGTGTGTAGTGCATACCAGGAATAATGAAGACCTCTGATCCAATTCGTATGTTTACTTCTCCTATCCCATGAACAATGAGTATCTTACTCAGATCCCTCAGATTCTCAACAACAAACTTCTCCTTCAATTTTGAGAATAGATTCATGTTTGTGCAAACATGATTATCTACGTTGTTGCTTACATACCAAATTCCATCCCGCTCTCCTTCATCAGATCCCTCAATCATAAAATCAGTGCCTAAATGAATGGTTTCAGGGTATGAAATTTCAGTGGTTGGTGTGTTTGTGAGGTTTCTAATTGCAGTGCCTGCAACTTCTTTGAGTTTCTCCTTGTTTGGACAGTTCTTTGCTATGTATCCCCTAAGTCTGCACTCAAAGCAGACATATCTTTTATGCCTCTCCAATGTTTCTTTCTTCTGTGATAATTGATTGTTATACACATGGAATTCTTCTAGTTTCTTTCTTAACATCTCCTTGCACTCACTTGAAATCTGCTTGATGCAGTTTCCAAATTTTGACTCAGTTTCTCTCCTAACTTGTCTGTGTAAAAACTCCCTTTGAGATCTCCCAGGCTTTTGGCTCTGATGCCACATGTTGTTTTGGTTATGACCATAAGTATTAGGCCTATACCATCTGTTCTCTAAATGGGAGTTTTGTATGACCATGGTTTGAAATAGTTGTATGAATGGTATGTGCAGTGATGTATGCAATAGATAGAACAACAAAAGAAATTTGGAGACAAAGATATACACGAATTACTATTGTATTAACTTATGAAAATACTGTCAATTACATGTCCTTTTATAGTTATGAACAGGTGTGACTTTATGGAATGGGTGTGTTGGTTCAGAATGACCCAAAGGACACAACCCTTCCTTATAACTGTCACATAATTGCATAACCATAATAACTGCTATAATAATTCGACTAACTAACTTTACATGTCAGCAATCCTAGCCTTAACATCTATGCAACCTTATTGGTCACAAATTATAAGTCTGCAAATACATAGATACATGGATACTAATAATTATTGTCTAATAATAAGTAATAATAAGATCTGTTTGATCTTAATTTCCAACAGAGCGGAAAGAAAAGAGAAACCCATGAACATTCAACAATCTGAGAATCACGTCACTTTCTTTATCTCAGATATGCTCCCTAAATATGTTATGATATGACTAGTTTGATATTATGTTCATTAAAACGTTAAGCAAAGCGATAACAAATTTTCAGCATCAAGTACTTTTTGATACTTCAAAGAAGCAAGATATGTTGATGTGGAACTAAATTTGTGACATTTTGCCTTTGCAAGGTACATATAACACAAGGAGATCATGAAGGAAAAGCAATTATAGTGTCATGGGTCACGGTAGATGAGCCGGGTTCAAGCACAGTCCTTTATTGGCCTCAAAATAGCACGCAAATGGTACAAGCCACAGGCCATAGCACAACATACAGTTACTATAACTACACTTCTGGTTACATCCATCACTGCACCCTCGAAGATTTAGAGGTCTTGTCTGAATTACTCTATTGATTCCAAACTCGTTATTTTCTAGACTTATAGTTGTTTGACACGTTCTTAATAATTCATTACCAGTCTAATACCACTTACTATTATGAGATTGGCTTCGGACATACTACAAGGACATTTTGGTTTGTGACACCTCCAGAAGTCGGCCCAGACGTGCCCTATACTTTTGGAATCATTGGTATGTCATTGGAGTTATATATAGTACTACGTACTGTTTTGTGTTAAGAAAATGTACTGTTTTAAATAAGTTGATTTTTGTAGGGGATCTTGGTCAAACATATGATTCAAATACCACACTTGCACATTATGAAAAGAACCCGGTGAAAGGGGAGACAGTGTTGTACGTTGGCGATTTGTCTTATGCAGATCACTATCCGTACCATGACAACCGGAGATGGGACAGTTGGGGAAGGTTCGTTGAAAGAAGTGTAGCTTATCAACCTTGGATTTGGACCGCAGGAAACCATGAACTCGATTTTAGTCCTTCAATAGTAAGTAAAAGAAACAAATTACGACCTCAACAGACAAAGTTTTGATACACATCTTATATTAAGCAATGTGATCATATGCTTATGAATAATCATGAGATGTGCTTAAATGGGTTGATTGGATAAAAAATCCAACTCTTTGTAGCGTGTGACAAAAGAGTCAACTCGGACAAATCCATAAATTAAACAGTTTCTTTTTTCAATCAGTCTCACATAAAACATAACACAAATCAACGAATTCGTAAATGAACATGCCAAATTGTCATCTTTCACCTTATTCATATTTGTAATAGTTACTGATGCGTGTCCTTAATTATACAGGGTGAAATAGAGCCATTTAAGCCGTTTCTTCATCGATATCATGTCCCTTTTGAAGCATCAGGGAGCACAGAACCCCTATGGTATTCAATCAAGAGAGCTTCAGCATATATCATTGTATTGTCTTCTTATTCAGCCTATGGTAAGTTTCTTTATTTTTTCGCTAGCTTTTCATCTAATGTACAATAAATGAAAAATACAACTAACATGTGACATAAGTAATAACACATTTTTAACTGGGATCAATACGATGTAGGAACATACACTCCTCAATATATGTGGCTCATGGAGGAGCTGCCGAAGGTTAATAGGAGTGAAACTCCATGGTTGATTGTTCTTATGCATTCTCCATGGTACAATAGCAACACGTACCATTACATGGAAGGCGAAACCATGCGAGTTATGTTTGAGGCATCGTTTGTTCAACATAAGGTTGATGTTGTGTTTGCTGGTCATGTTCATGCTTATGAACGCTCGGTAAGTTGGATAACATTTAAACTAGTATTATATATAGATCACTTGACCGTCTCGTATAACCAACCCAACACATCAAATTTGTATGTCGGAATAACATCCTGTTACAAATAGAGCCTTTTTAACAAATTGGTACTAGTTATATATACCAATTCGATACTTCAATGACATTCTTTACCCTAATTAGTAGTTTAGAATTATAGCCTTTTATGCACTTCAATAACCATAGTGTGGCTCCAATATACGATTTTGATACTTTTATGACATTCTGTACCTTATTAAACACAGGAGCGTATATCCAATATTGCTTATAACATTGTGAACGGTGAATGTACTCCTGTCCGTGACCAAAATGCCCCAGTGTACATCACCATTGGAGATGGTGGCAACATTGAAGGCTTAGCAACCTTGTAAGACCAGTTTTGTCAAATGGAAAATTACATCTTGTGATACTATATATTTCATTGTACAAGATGGATGAACAATAGCCGTGAAAATAAATTCTAACGCGTGTTTGTATGTGCAGCATGACGGAGCCACAACCGAAATATTCAGCATTTAGAGAAGCAAGTTTTGGTCACGCAACATTGGAGATTAAAAACCGAACACATGCATATTATAGTTGGCATCGGAATGTGGACGGATATGCTGTTAAGTCGGAGTTTGTGGTGTTTTCCAACCGATACTGGCGTCTAAAGAATAATGAATCTACAATTCACACTTAGTACAAAATGCTAAATCATCTTTTTGATTTTTCAGTAGAATTTGCGTTTGAATTATAAAGGTGTACATGCTATATATGTATTTGTTGTTGTAATACTTCATAAATAATGAATCAACTAATGTTTTTTTTAATGTTATTCTATTGGTTAACGTGTCGTGTAATTTATCCTATTACATATGAAAAATTGTATCATATGTTAAACACTTAAACCATTAACATCCGAGTAAATTGCAAAAATCATCCTTAAAGTTTGGTCAAATTGCATGTTTCGTCCCTAATGTTACGAAAGTGCAAGGATCGTCCCTGTAGGGAAACCTTTGTTGCAAGTATCGTCCTTTTTGGGGAAACTTTTGGTGCAAGTATCGTCCCTGTAGGGACAATACTTGCACCAAAGATTTTCTCACAGGGACGATCCTTGCACTTTCGTAACATTAGGGACGAAACATGCAATTTGACCAAACTTTAGGGACGATTTATGCAATTTACTCTTAACATCCGATATTGATAAGCCTTTTACCCCTAGCTACAAGTCATTTCCATATTTTGTCACATACGTGGGTTCGGTGCATTGGCGGAGCTAGCAAATCTAATTGAAGGGCAACGAGTGATAAGAATGATTTGATAATGGGTTGAAATTTTTAATATTACTCAAAACAGGTCGGGAGTATTAATTAAACGCCAAAAAAATAAATAAATAAATAAAACCTTCTTTGTTGCAATTAGCATTGACTAAAAGAGTGATGTATATAAAATGAAGTCCAACCGATAATGCAATTTCATCAAGTTAGTCTTAAAAAGGATCAACTCGACTAGTAGTCTATTCTCACTTATAAAATATTTTAGCACGAAACTAAAAGTAAAACAAGCAACGAGTGGCTAAACTTGTATCAAACTGTAATTAGACTATAAATTCCTTATCTACGTTTATAAATGACGTGCGGGTTGCAAGTCAAGCTTGACACTCCCTTAAACAGTGTACATAATCGTTGTAGTGTAGTAAAGGTAAGACTCGGGCCGGGGGGATTGTTTGTTCTATAAAGGAATAGCGAGGAGGCTCGTAAAGTATGGCGGATTGATCTAAGAGACGGAAGAGAATTCCTTTTAGTATTTTTGTTGGTTTAATTGAAAGCAAGTAAATATCAAGGTTTTTGAGGTTTTGGTTTTAAGACTAATATAAACCTAGACAAGTAAAGTAAATGATAAGAAAAATAAATTGGTATGAAATTAGGGTCCGTTTGGTTTGTAGATTGGTTTAAGATTTGGATTCGTTTTTGGATTTGTAGATTGGTTTAAGATTTGGATTCGCCTTGAACATAGTATACAAGCTAGCGATCCATGCACATGTTGCGAGCACCTAAATCATGATAGATGCACACGTAGACTATTAACACATATCTAACACACAAACATGATCATATATATGCTGGAAACAAATAATGGGAATGAGAAGCTCGTTATCTAACCTGCGAGCTACACCATTTTGACCCATTACGCTTCATTCAATACATAGCTTGGTATCATCTTACGAACCTGCAAAGCATGAACTGGGAACTGTAAGTCCTTACGACTTAGTGAGTAAGCGAAGCTAATCTGAAATAACATTTGCAATTCTGAACATAAACATATTAATATATAATATGTTGTAAATGGTAAGACTTTTAGTCATCTTGCTACTGGTACATGATATATATAATTTTTGTTCTGAATTCATAAACATATCATAATTATATATTTCTCATTCTAACTTCATAAGCATGACATAATTAGATATTTCTGATTCTGAATACATAAACATGACTTGAAATATGAGCATGTGCTTCTAATTAGATTATGCTTAGTCGTCCTACTATAAGTGAGAACTTCCCTAACCAACGAGTACTCTTTTTGGGGTTCTAACTTGCCATCGTGCTTATCTATGCTCGGGTCATCCACAAAGGATGCTTGATCATATATACTTGACATGCTAGTTACGTAAATCATCCACATCGGATGTAAACACTATAATAGGCACGAGTCATCCATAAAGGATGCTTCTACAGGAGTTCTATATCGTCCACTTCTTAGGCACGCTACATGACTTATGGTGCATTTCTTGGGCACCATTGACTTCAAAAATGATGCTTCTTGTGAGCATCCTAAACATGATTTTTTTTTGGCTAAATCCGAACTATAAACATGTTCTACCATCATGTCAAATCTTGCAACATGAAGCTAAAATCCGTTACTCGTCTTGAACATAGTATGCAAGCTAGCGATCCACGCACATGTTACGAGCACCTAAATCATGATAGATGCACACATAGATTATTAACACATATCTAACACATAACATGATCATATATATACTGGAAACATAAACTATAAACCACCAAAACTTGTATAAAACACATTATAAATCTTACATTAAGGCACATAGCAAAACTATGTTGTCAATTCTGCAATAGCCTACACATTACCCTTTTTTATAGACTTAAACTCTAAATTAGCTCATGAGGCTAATTTTATATGAAAGTGGACTCTTTACCTTTCCGAATATGTATCGCAAACTCCCAATAGAGCTACGGTTGATCTGGTACGAATTTGTAAAGGTCTGGTTGCTGCACTTTTTCAAAATCTGGCCTTGCTGCAGTAATTCGCATTTTACACTAGTTCGACTGCTAAATTAGCCAAAACTTTCTACATAACAATTGAAGTAGACTCAGATGGATACAATTTTCATTTTTACCTCAACTTAATCTGACAAATGCTTATTTCTCTATGATCCTCCAAAGTTGACTACATTTCTGCAACACTTGTTGTCCTAAATTCATACATCACTAAAACGACCCAAAATCAACATAACTCGATTCTAATCACTTGTACATTTATACCCAGTGGCGGATCTAGGATTTTGGAGTAGGGTGTGCACTGTCTAGTGCATTGTTTATATATTCAGATTTTTGGGGTCGGTTTTTTTCTGGGTTCGGTTTTTTTCTAACGGAGAATGGTCTTGCCTTATTTTTGCTTATAAGCATCATGTTATAAACTATTGGCATCCTAACCAAAGTGTACCAAATACTTAATTCTTGTATAAATAAAACACTAAATTCAAAATTTACAAAAAGAAAACAGACATAAAAATCTTGCAAGTTATAGGAGAAAACTAAAAAATCTAGCTTTGTTAACACTTAAGAAGATAAACTATTAACTATCATTGAAGTAATATGAACTGTGTTCATTTATGGGCTTGGAAATATGGGTTTTACTACCATAACTTTTAGAACTTGGGCCTATTACTAACAGAAATAAGTCAACAAACCTACTCTTTCAAAGTTTCTGCGCCTCCTTCTTCTTCCTCAAAACAAGAGAAACAGAGAAGATGGTTCCTTTCATCTATTTCTTTCATTTGTTTCAAATCATTCACATTTTACATAATTCGTCTGGCTCAGGGTACGCACCCCATTTTCAGTCGGTATGTACTCTTTGTAATTTAATGAATAAAAGCTCCAAAGTCTATATTTTTTACATTACGATGAGGATTCACAGGGTATGCACGTGCATACCCTGTTATAGCTGTAGATCCGCCCCTGTTTATACCTCAACTTATTAATTATGTTTAGATCATTTCTCAACAGGTCTATAAGTAATTTCATCAATTTGATCACTAGTTTGGCCTTGAGCCAAACACCATTTTATAAACTATCATATAGCATCATCTTTATCATAAGCCATGAATTAGCTTAATTCTCTAAACAAATACTTCACAACTTCATATATTCGGAATATAATCATTCCTAAATCCATAAATCATGCATAACATGTTCTATAATCATCCTCTAACAATCACATAGGCATGATAACAAGCTTAATTCATAATAACAATCATTCTTAGCAAAAACCCTTAATTCCTTGCATAACAACATCAAACTAAATCTAGAATTCACACTTATCTTGAATGAGAACTTGGTTACCATAGCTTAAAACCTCCATAAAATTACTTAATACTTTCATAATTGTCTTGGATAAGATCTTACAAGAAAATAGATTAGTCAAATCCCCCCCCCCCAATTTTCTAGCAAGACATGTCATTGTATACGTGTTAAATGAGGGATTATTCATAGAGGCGGCAATTTTTGACACGACACGATAAACGACACGAAGTTAAATAGGTTTGGGTTGGAGATAAACAGGTTTGGGTAAAAAAAAACAGGTCAATTTTCTGTCGAACCCGTTTAATAAATGGGTCGTGTTTGGGTTGAGTAAGTATTAAACAGGTCAACCCGTGAAACCGTTTAAGTATATAAGCCTCTAAAAATAAAATATATAACTTGGTTTTTATTTTGGGTTTGGATTAAATGTATTTTGCTATGTACATAATATGAGTGATTTATGATAACTCTGATAATGTTGAAATTGTTGTATAGTTATCTGTATGTTATTTTTTATCATTGTTTAAATTGTTATATCATTTTTGGATTTAAACTAGTTGAATCGATAAACCACAAACCTTATTCACCGCTTGACCTATTTACTTTAACGGGTTACACGTGTTATGCGGGTTTTGGTTAAGGTTAAGTTTCTTGACACGATTAATAAACGGGTTGTGTTTGCGTAGAGGACATACTAACACGTCAGCCCGTGAACTCGAATAGGTCAACCCGAATACGACTCGATTGCCACCCCTGACTGGCTCCAAACAGTCAGAAAATATTGACCAAGGTAAATGGTCAACAAGGTCAAACAGCTTAGGCCAAATCTCCCTGGAATATAGTGTTTTCCCGGGTCGTTAAGTCCCAGCGAGGCGTGAAATTGTATTAAAACGAATCTGTGATCGAGTGAATTTGAATGGAAAAGGAATATGAGTGATAAAACTAAGGAAATATAAAAGAAAATAGCTTAAACAAGCTATAAGAACAATTACGTGAAAGTAAATGACTTGAAAACGTTTAAAAACCTAGAAACGTACGTTTAAATAAAAATTACGTAAACGTACTAAATAAAAAGTGAATTCTGGCCAATATAAATCCCACGGATGTGAAAATTATATTTTTGGAATCCAAATGATAAAAGAAAATTATTGGAAAAAGAAAATTATTTATTAGACATTTTATTTAATTATTATTAATTAAAAACTATTTAAATAATTTTTAAACTAATTTAAATTATAATAAATACTATATGAACAGTAATAAATATGAAACTTTTTATAAAAATACTTAATAGTATAAGGAAGCTAGGAAAAATATGAAAATGGTAACAAGCTTATCAATAAGCTGATAAAATAAGCTATAAGCTAAATAAGCTTAAAAGGACTCAAGACTACTATATAAATTACCAAGGAAAATGAAAACACTAAGTAACACTTGGGGGAGATGGTGCATAGGGTATGTTTGATTTTGGCCTATGGTGACCAAGAGGTCAGGGGTTCAAACCCCACTCCTAGCAACTTTTCCAAATTATTTTTTTCTTGACTTTTCTTTTTACAAAAACATTAAACACTGAAAAATAATCACTTTTTATGAAAAACTCTTTTTATGAAACTCCAAAATAAGCTCTGATTGAGCTTAATTTCACCACAGATAGGATTTATAAGCTCAAAAGGATTTGTAAGCTTATAAAAGCTATCAAAGAGGCTGTGAACTTAAAGCAAAAGTACAATAAGCTAAAACTTAGTGGAATAAGCTGGAAATAAACAAAAACTAATAGAGGAACATACTGAAAAGGCTCACAATAAGTTAGAAAGAGTACAAATTAGCAAATCCAACTCTGACAGCCAAATAGGCCTTATGGCTTGATTGCAGGCTTGATTTGACTAGGGGCAAAAGCTTGAAAGACCACAATGAGCTTGAAACTAGCAAATTAGATGAGAGAGCTTCTCAAAAGACTAATAAGCATAAGCTCATTCCCACAGAGGAGCTCAGAAGAAGCTTCTAAACACTGATGAGTCAGTGTGGATTCCTCAATGAGGGTCAATTGAAGGGTCAAATTAAGCACAATAAAAAGCAGTATGTGGCACAAAAAGCATATGCATAAGTAGATGACATAGTAGGCTATTTAAAACAACTAAAAACTTGAGCTATAGTGCAATACATTAACAATTAAGAAGCCTAGAAAATGAGCTTATGGAGAAATCTCCCCTGATGCAGGGGAGGTAAATGAAAAACAGGCCAAAAAGAGCAATGAAATAAGCAACAAGAAAAATTCTTAAAAATAAGCAAAAATAGGGACCATCAAGATGAGCTTCCAATCTCCATTTTCCCAAAAGATTAAAAGCTAACACTTAGAATTGAAACCATGAAAATTCTTGCAAATTTTGGAAAACTGACAAACTTTGAAATTTGACTTTTTATGAAATGAACTATGGTTTGACTTTTTTAAGATTCTACTGAGCCTAATTTACTGAAAATGATATATAAAGCTATTATGAGACTTAAATAAGGTAATTAACAACTTATGAACTAATGTGCATGATTATGCAACTAATAAACTTGACAGTAAACATAAAAAATGAGGATTAAGATCTTGTTGACTTTTTTCTTAAAGATTCCTGGTTTTTATGCTTTAACTCTGCTATTAGGATCTAGTGAGACTTGTCTCAACAACAAGCACCAACAAAATCAACCTAAAACCCAGGGAAGCAATCTGAGCCAAACACCCCTTTAAATCTAATCCAATGATTACGGCACGTCATAAGCCAACTAAAAAAAAATCTAAAAATTAAACCAAAAATAACAGTAACTAGATAAGCTACTAAATAAGCTACATACCAAATTTCATCTAAAAAGGACTTAAAAGGAAGAAATGAAAAATCAAAAACTTTTTCTGCAATTAAAAACGACTTTTTGCAGCCCAAAAAAGGTTGATTGAGCCTTGTAAAAAAAATCTAAAAATTAAAATAAAAATACCCACAATATATGAGAGTACATTATCCCCAAATTTTATAAGATTTGGTTGAAAATTGAGGAAATGAAAAATAAAAGATTTTTTCTGCTGTTTGGAACTTTTGACTTTTTGAGTTTTATGAACCTATTCTGACTTTCATGACCTTAGATTGAATCCTAATCACTAAAAATGATGTTATAAGTAAAAGTGAGACTGATTTAAACTGAAAAATACACTTATGTATCAAAATGAAAGATTATGCAAACCTACATCCTACCAGTTAAACAAATTAGAGAGATTACAATGCATTTTTGACTTTTTTATGAAAAACATAATTGTTGACTTTTTTTAACTTTGATTACATCTAATGAACTGAAAATGATATTTTAGGATAAGATAAGATTAAATTAAGCTAAAGCAACTACTTGTGAGCTAAAAATGACTGATTACAAAACCTAAATCCTAACAGTGAGTACAAATGAGAGTAAAAAAGTGAGATTTTTACTTTTTTCCTAACACCTACTGAATTTTAGAGTTTAACTAACATATTAGGGTCCTAAGTGAACTGTTTGAACCAAAAGCAACATCCAAAACTAGCTAGAACTCAGAGGTTCACACTGAACTAAACACTCCTTAAAAAATGCTTCAAATGTAATTATCAAAGCATTTTACTGATTTGAACCATGAAACTGACTCCTAAGGGCTTAATATGATAAGGTTAGTTCATTTAAGCATAAAAGAACATACATTAACAACATATACCCAAGATTCATCATATTACCATTTTGGTCAGTCAACAAGTAAATCATAGGAAACTGAGATTAAACAATGAAGCAAGCATACACTAACTTAAACTGAACTCAAGAACATGAAACAAGCATAAAAACACTGAGTTACATGGAATTAAACATAGCTACAGTAAAATGCAAGAAAAATGGAAAAGTGCTTACAAACTGCTTCCAAACTGAGAACATGGTATCCAGGCCAAATAAACACACCTATTAGCTTCCCAAAGCTTCTAAACCAAAGGGCCATCCATATTGTACCCTGCTCCAAGCTTCTTGTTTGTTATACACTGATTTTTTTATTTTCTATCTATTTTTTTGTATTTTTCTTGTATTTTTGAAATTATGATCTTAACTGGTTTAAAAGCAAAGAAAACTTTTAAAAACTTAAAAATAAGCTTAAAGGAACTTAGTGGAACAGGCTGAACAACATTTAACAGTATTTAAGCAAAGTTGTCAATTTTGCTTAAAAATGCTAATTCTGAATTTTATAAAAAAGAACTTTGAAATTGAAGTTAAAGAAGGTTTACATTACACTGAAACTGAAGTTTACAATACTTTTAAACTAGGAATTCCAACTGGAAGAGGAAATTACACTAATACGTTTCACTATACTTAACTACAACTACTCACTGCTTCATTCCTGCTTCTTTCTTCTTTATAGATGACTTCTAGGGTTTTGTGGGGTACTCTGAACATTTCCCATCAATACTTTTGGCAATTGGATGCCTGAAACTCAATCCTAGCCCTTGGATGGTTTTAACGGGAAAAATGTCTTTGCAACTGGTTAAGGTAGCTTGTGAGGATTTTTAGGCATTTAATGGCCTTGGGAGGTGTAATGAGGTGGAGGGATAAGGTGGGGATAGTTGGTGGCAAGTTGGGGTGAATACCAGGTGGTAATGGAAGGTTGTTTTGTTTCAGTGAAGAAGGAGGGAAAGGGAACGGGGTGAGTGGGTTTGACTGGTATTTGACTTAGGGTGTGTTGGGCTTGTCTCGTGGGCCTGGTATGTAGTGGGTTAGGACTGGATTTATTTGTTGTGTTTTATTTATTGGATTAAATGATAAAAAGCCCATGTGGTATTAAGCTTTAATAACTTCAAGGACCATTTATGTCATTTTCTAATTTTGAAGGACCAAACCTGCCACTTTCCAAATTATAATCCCAAGGGTTTTTCTTGCCAATTGTGAATTATCTAAGGACCATATTTGAATATTTCCCAAAATTAAAATTCCCATGGGCCATTTCTGCCATTTTTGAAAGTGGAGGGACTAAACTTGCCAACTTCCTCAAACTTTTCACCCAAGGACCAATTATGACAACTTTTGATTTCCAAAGGACTTAAGTTGAATTTTCTTCCAAAACAAATGCTCAGGGGCCAATTCTGTCAATTTTTAAACTTGAGGGGCATGTTTTGCCATTTTTGCAAACTTGAACTTCAAGGGTAGAAATTGTCATTCCTTGATTCCTGGGGGACTGTTGTTGACTTTTCTTCAAAATAAATCATCCAGGGACCATTTCTGACAATTCTTGAAAGTTCAGGGACTGATTCTGCCAATTATGCAAACTTTGCTCGTTTTTCATCTGTTTTCATTCCTTTCGTACCTGAAACATATAAAAACACAATCCAAGGATATTTACAGTATTATGGGGCATATCTGTGTGTTTTTGATCGTTTTGGTCCGTTAAATGAGGTAAAAGATATGTGTAATTAGACACATATCAACCCCCAATAACCCTGGATTAAAAGCCTTATAAATCATTAAAGGTAATTCTGTAATTTTTCATTTTTAACTCCTGTTAGTCCATGTTGTTAAATATTTTGTACCGTTAGTCCTTTTATGTTAAGTATTTGCACAGAAGGTCATTATTTCTAATAAAACTTAATGGGAAGACTTTTCTAATATTCTAATGGCAATATAAAAATATATTACTAAAACTTATAAAATCGGTGTGTTACAAATCAATATGTTGGTAATTATCCAGCATGGTAATATCTCGCAATCTCGCTGTATTGGTACATAAACTACAAAAGACCATAGGCGACTCAGCTAAGCCAATAACCTAAGCAATTTCTAAGACTTATGAGGTTCTTATCACTTTATTCGTATGGAAAAAAGAGTCAAAGTGGAGAAGATTGGCATGAAGACAATCACGCAGATGTGTTTACTGAACCGAGCCCGTTACTTTAAGCAAGTTTCATCACTGTTTGAATTTGCTCAGTATTAATAATTGGAAATATGGTATTACTTAGGAGTTAAAGTCAAGGTGAAGATTGTTAGATGTTTTGACTTATAATTGTCGATCTATAATTTTGGCATATTATAGTTTAGTTAATTTACTAAGATTAGTTTGGTCTTTTTGGTTAACTATTTTCAGCAGGAGGAAAGTGTCTCTTTATCTTTTATAAAGGGTTAAATAGAATTAGTATTTATTTTTTGACTTTGACAATAAAATTACCAAATTTTGCTCATGTTCTTGTCTTTGTGCTTCTGCTTTATTAATATGGGTATAACATGCAATTGATAAATTTTTAGTTGATACTTGTTAAGAGTTTTGAAAATCTGTAAATAATAAATTAGTAATATATAACATATTTGGTGTTTAGATCGGACAAATATATCATTGTATTTTTTAATTTTGTATATATGACACTTTAGAGTTAAAGTTTGGTATATATATAATTAGTTATAAATCCGTGCACGCACAAGGTTTACACATGAATCAAAACTATTTAAAAAAAAATTAGTTTAATATACGGGCATATAAGAATTCAGCAGTGTTAAATGTTTTGTAAAGATATTACAAGCACGGGGTTTAGACTATAAGTATAACCAATAATTATATTTTAATTAAATTTGATTGGTGTGTACTTATAAGTCGTGTTTTCGTTTTGATAATTATAATCTCGTTCATCTACGGATTTTTTGTATTATAATTAAAATTTTCAAACTTGAGGGGCCTGTTTTGCCATTTTTGCAAACTTGAACTTCAAGGGTAGAAATTGTCATTCCTTGATTCCTGGGGGACTGTTGTTGACTTTTCTTCAAAATAAATCATCTAGGGACCATTTCTGACAATTCTTGAAAGTTCAGGGACTGATTCTGCCAATTATGCAAACTTTGCTCGTTTTTCATCTGTTTTCAATCCTTTCGTACCTGAAACATATAAAAACACAATCCAAGGATATTTACAGTATTATGGGGCATATCTGTGTGTTTTTGGTCGTTTTGGTCCGTTAAATGAGGTAAAAGATATGTGTAATTAGACACATATCAACCCCCAATAACCCTGGATTAAAAGCCTTATAAATCATTAAAGGTAATTTTGTAATTTTTCATTTTTAACTCCTGTTAGTCCATGTTGTTAAATATTTTGTACCGTTAGTCCTTTTATGTTAACTATTTGCACAGAAGGTCATTATTTCTAATAAAACTTAATGGGAAGACTTTTCTAATATCCTAATGGCAATATAAAAATATATTACTAAAACTTATAAAATCGGTGTGTTTCAAATCAATATGCTGGTAATTATCCAGCATGTTAATATCTCGCAATCTCGCTGTATTGGTACATAAACTACAAAAGACCATAGGCGACTCAGCTAAGCCAATAACCTAAGCAATTTCTAAGACTTATGAGGTTCTTATCACTTTATTCGTATGGAAAAAAGAGTCAAAGTGGAGAAGATTGGCATGAAGACAATCACGCAAATGTGTTTACTGAACCGAACCTGTTACTTTAAGCAAGTTTCATCACTGTTTGAATTTGCTCAGTATTAATAATTGGAAATATGGTATTACTTAGGAGTTAAAGTCAAGGTGAAGATTGTTAGATGTTTTGACTTATAATTGTCGATCTATAATTTTGGCATATTATAGTTCAGTTAATTTACTAAGATTAGTTTGGTCTTTTTGGTTAACTATCTTCAGCAGGAGGAAAGTTTCTCTTATCTTTTATAAAGGGTTAAATAGAATTAGTATTTATTTTTGACTTTGACAATAAAATTACCAAATTTTGCTCATGTTCTTGTCTTTGTGCTTCTGCTTTATTAATATGGGTATAACATGCAATTGATAAATTTTTAGTTGATACTTATTAAGAGTGTTAGCCTTAAAAGTTATGTTATAGTTGGGAATTGCATTAGAATCAAAGTACAAGGACTAGTTTAGTCAATAGTGCTAAGTTAGGCTAGTTCTTAGTATAAATACACCTCCTAGTTGCAACTAGGAGGGTTGGATGTCTCATTTGTAATCTTTAGGTGTGTGTGGTTTTCTCCTCTCTCTCTTTAGAAAAACACACACATCTTCCCCTTTCTTAATCTAATAAATATCATGTCTTTCCTTTATTTTGAGCTTCCCCGACCCCCCGAACCACATGAATCACTAATATTATCGGTCCTACAATTGGTATCGGAGCTCATGGTGTTCTTTTTGATGATTTTATGGTGGTTCGTACACTGTTTTATGCTGTTTTGTACCATATTTTTCGGATCTGAATTTTTTTCTTATCTTTTGGGAACAGTATCTAAACAGTTTTATGTATCAAAATAGTCAAAAAAAAATAAAAATAAAATAAAATAAAAAAAATCACAACCTTTCGATATTAGTTGTCATAGATCTGTTGCTCTTGCGGTTTTTCTTTAGTCACGTTAACAGGTTATGCAACACATCATATATTTGTGACTTATATTGTACCATCCGTGAATAAAGTGGTCTAAAAAGGTTGAAACTCATCGGAAACTGGGAAAAAAGGCTGGTCGGAAGTTTTGGTAGGAAAAATCGCTCGAAAAAATCGGAATTTCTTGTATAAGAAATTTTCGAAAAGTTAATACCCTAAATTTTCGAAAAGTCATTTTTCGAGAAGTTCAAGCCCTGATTTATCGAGAAATTACACTTTAGCAAAGTTCAAAAAAATTTCTCGATAAATTTTCTCGATAAGTTAAAAAGTTTTCTCAATAAGTTTCAAAAATTATCGAAATCTTTTTGCAAGCATATTTTCGAAAGCATATTTTCGAAATCAAAAGCAAAAGAAATGAAGACGAAGAGAAGCAGATCATTGACTACAACCAAATACCACAACTCTTTGGACCTCAGCTTATATACATCATCAGTCCAAATACAAAAAAGAAAAAATCGAAAGAAGATGTACATCACAACCATTCAAGACCAACAGGTCCAAACGAATCAATACCACATTTATACTAATCCCATATTAATCCACAACAGCCAACAACATCATTAACTACTCATATCCCATTTCTGATTATACACAAGACTCGAATCAAAGCATAAACAAATCTCAGATTTGATTCAACTTTTCTCCAATCTTTGAAAGATTTGTTGAGTTGATGAATATCATCACTGATCCGTATATGAAACCAAGTGTTTCATTCAATATACGAACATAAAGTAAGAAATATAACAAGACGTGTTATTTTCTTTCTTTAATTCATTCATGGACCAAATCAGAAACGAAAACACAACAATAATTAAACCTACCCGCGACACAATGAATCTTGAAGCCATTGAAACTACCATCGCTTGAGCATAAAAAGATGAAAGTACGAGTATGGTCAGTTGCGATTCGTGATTAATGGATGAAAGTGCTTAATTTGTGTCTATGTGATTCGTTGATTAGATGATGGAGATAAGATCAGATTTTGGATGGGAGAGAAAAGATAAGATGGGGGGCGCATATTTTGAGTGATATGTGATTTAGGGTTAAGTGTGAGTATTTTTAGGGTATTATATCCTAACCCGGTATAACTCTTGATGATTGGATCGGGTATTTTATTCCTATTGGATCGGGCTTCAGTTGGGCTGTGCTGTTTGGTTTGTGTTGGACCGGTATATGATGGGCTGAGTTCTATAAATGATTACATGGACTACAAATTTTTGGCTTAATGATAACTTAACCAAAATTTTGTGATAATTATTGGACTAAGAGTGGTATTTTGGATAAAAAATTCACGAGGATACATATTTGACGGCTAATGTTTTCATTGAATATCAAATGTGACTGCGGGGATGATTCGTTATTATTTATTTGGGTTTGAAGTAACGTTTTACGGGCACGTGCACTTATTTCATCTTTTTTCTTTCTTCCCTCTCGCGAAGATGACTTGTTTGGGCATATATTAATGGTGACGAAGACTTGGATATCTAGTTACTTTTGTGATTCTTTCTCTCTATACCCACAAAGTAGCTATCACTTTAAGGAGTTACGTTGTAGTGCTCAGTGTCTCACGCAGTTGAGGATATATCAAGAGGAATTGTGCTTATTACACTTTTATTAAAGGTATACGGTACACCGTTCTTAGTCACAAGGATAGTACAAGCTTAAGTAGCAAGTCTGGGGATTTTACTTCATTCTCAAGTTCGTCATATCGGGTTATCTTCACATGCGGAAACTAAAGAGAGCCGTTGTTTTTGATACATGTGGGTTGATAAAGAGTTAGACAATTTCAAATGGTATTATTAGTAGATTGGGATTATCGACATCTTCACACGTGCTGATTATGGTCTATGCTAAAAGTGCTTCCGGTTAATATTTCATGTGCACAATGTTATGCTGATTCCGATGAGATCGCAATCATCAGGGGAGAGAAATGTGTACATCAAGGACGTACAAAAGGTTCACGTGACCAGGCTTAACCGTTTCTACCTTTGTTGGTTACATGTGTACATTATGGGTTGATTCGTAAGATAGTTGGAATGCATTTGTTGAAGATGAAGATGTTGATACATTGTTCCCCCTAATAGACAATCTTGAAGAAGGTCGAGTCTACAGTCTGTTCTACATTTTCCGCTGCGTGTTGCAAGACTAAAGACGGATTGCATTTAATTATCAAAAGACTTCTTCAGATTCAGGGCATTCATCAGAAATGTTGTCAGTTTAGGGGAGAGCACTAATTAGGGGAGAGTGTACTCATTGTTGTCAGTTTGCAATTAATCCCTAATTAGGTTTGCTCACACTGTTCTTATGCAAGTAAAGATATGGCAGCTGAGAAGAATCAGGAAGCTGAATGAAGCAATGAAGGTTGAAGACCACTCTCGGAGCTGCTGCGCTTATATCTTGTATTTAATTTTACTTGTAGGGAACGTTGTAAGCAATTCCCGTATAACATCACTTGGGGAGAGATTGTTAGCCTTAAAAGTTATGTTATAGTTGGGAATTGCATTAGAATCAAAGTACAAGGACTAGTTTAGTCAATAGTGCTAAGTTAGGCTAGTTCTTAGTATAAATACACCTCCTAGTTGCAACTAGGAGGGTTGGATGTCTCATTTGTAATCTTTAGGTGTGTGTAGTTTTCTCCTCTCTCTCTTTAGAAAAACACACACATCTTCCCCTTTCTTAATCTAATAAATATCATGTCTTTCTTTTATTTTGAGCTTCCCCGACCCCCCGAACCACATGAATCACTAATATTATCGGTCCTACAAAGAGTTTTGAAAATCTATAAATAATAAATTAGTAATATATAACATATTTGATGTTTAGATTGGACAAATATATCATTGTATTTTTTAGTTTTGTATATATGACACTTTAGAGTTAAAGTTTGGTACATATAAAACTAGTTATAAATCCGTGCACGCACAACGTTTATACATGAATCAAATCTATTTTAAAAAAATTAGTTTAATATACGGGCATATAAGAATTCAGCAGTGTTAAATGTTTTGTAAAGATATTACACGCACGGGGTTTAGACTATAAGTATAACCAATAATTATATTTTAACTAAATTTGATTGGTGTGTACTTATAAGTCGTGTTTTCGTTTTGATAATTATAATCTCGTTCATCTACGGATTTTTTTTATTATAATTAAATTAATTTATTGTTATCTGTATTTTAGTTTTTGACCCGTGTACGCAAGGGTTATTAAACGTGGATTATGGCCTGACAATGACTATAACTAATAATAATATCTCAACTATATTTGCTCGATTTTGATAATATGATCACATTTGTTTAATAATCTTATTAGTTCAATAGATTAATTTGATATTTTAACATAATTCAAATTCATTGAATATAAATGTTTATATATGTTATATTTAATCTCTTACATATACTCCATAATACGTAGGCGTACGTTGATGGTGTTATTATTACGATTAATTTAATAATAAGAAGAAGAATAATAGTGATAATAATAGTAGTAGTAGTTTATAATAATTTAAGTATAAACCATTGTAAAATGTATAAAATTTCTAAAAATTATGGAAATTGAGGATTTTATACTTAAGTCCATAAACTTATATTTAAACTCTTTTTAGAAATTTAAGTTTTGATTGTAAATTCTGTTAACCTATCAAAATATAGCGTTTATCTACACTTTAGTTCGATACTAAGAAGAAAAAAAAGGAGCTCATAAGGCGATACATATTTTCAATTTTTTGTTCTCCGCCAAATCTTCATCGGATATATTTTTAGCTTGACCATATTAATTCAATTTTGATTTTTATTGGCTAATAGGAGGACTCGATTTTGCAATTAAACTCTTATATTTGTCAAGAAATAATAAACTAAAGTAGGGAGATATGAAATTGCCCTTTATATAAAAGGAGATGATTTGCACACATAGATTTTTATTTCCACACATCAATGTACATCCAGTTAAAACATATTATAAATAATGTACAATTGACTGATACACAAGATAAGTGTGACAATAAAAAATGAAAATGTGCAAATCAATTCCCTTATCTTTTATATAATAAAAGAATTACATCATTTCAGAGTGTTTTTGACAAAACAATCTTAGTGGAAAAAAAATTGGACCAATAGGAGACCTCAATTTTGCCACGTAGGCGAAATCAAGCAATATGATTGGCCAATAGAAAGTCAAAATTGAATTGATTTTGGTCAAACTTTAATAAATTTGGTGGAGAATTTGATTAAGGAAAAAAACACATAAAAATATAGGTGTCAAATTTATGAAAACAAAAACTTAAAAAAAGATGAAGTAATTAATAAAACTTTAGTGGTTGAACTTTAAATAAATTATGTAGAGCTAAGTGTAAAATTACAAGTTTTCATGTTTTCTAATAACTTTAGAAAAAACACAAATAACCCCTTACACTTTATACCCCTTATACTTTATAATATTAACTTTGTTAAAATTACATGAGTATTAGTATTAATTTTTAGACTTTCATCCATTAAAATTACAAAATTTGGTAAATATGCGAATTAGTTTTAATATTGTTAGTTTTAGACTTCAATCTATTAGAATATCTTTTTTTAAATAAGGACTCATGTAATTCTATTTAAAAGTTTAATTCATGAGTACACGGGTTGAATATTAAATACGGCTAAATTATTAGTAACGGGAATATAAATATCAAATGGTAAGCACGAGTTACTGTGATATGAAAATAAATATACGCGATTCTATTTATAACAACGACTCATGAAAATAAATATATGCGTAATAGTTGGCCGTTGTAAATGAATTAAACTAAGTACATGAGAATTATTAAGCAAGAATACATAATTTTTAATCAGGTTATTACGTTACTATATTGCGATAATGTTATTGAGTTGGTAATCACGGATGTGAGGTACAACCATTTTTCTATACTTATGATTTATGTGTTAACCTCTTTTTGCTTCTGGATAGAATCCGAAAGAGACTTCAACAGAACTTTGGCTTATGCCTTATCTAGCTGATAGTTTTTAGTAACATTTTTTATGGTTTAACTTTTTTTGTCATACACACCAACTTTTAAATTTTTTTTTAATGTTTTATTGAAAACTTATACACTTAATGTTTGTGTGTTTACAACACACTAAATTATGATAGAAATAGTTGTGAGTTCACAGGTTTTTTACTAAGCTTCTCAAAAAAACTTATAGTTTTATCATAAACTTATTGTGTTATGGTAATTGAATAAGCCAATAAGCACCTTTAATAAGCATAGCCGAACACCCCTGTAGTTCTAATCTGAATTTTTCTTGCTCGATGTTATAACTAACTTTGTTGTTATCCTCACTATAATGCAACATGTAAGTGGTTTTTGCAGTGTTATCACATGCTAAAGTGTAATGCAATTTGTTGTGTGCGTTTTTTACAGAAGGATTAAGTATCAACACATGATTGTCATGGAACACTATGGGTGTCAACCAACGTTCTAAAATATGGGTATCTTTTATACCTTGATGATTTAGGCCAATTGTAAAGAAAGTTGCACTAAAGTGAAAGGTCGGTAAGGATTCGAACAATCCTAAAATACTTACGAATGTACTCTTTGTCATTTTTTTCATGCATTTATAATTAACTTATACAAATAATTATAATTTCCTTATATAGTTCGGTCTCAGAGAAAAATTATTTTTATACATTATACATAAACGTAAGATTAAATTTGAGTTATGCCCATTACATTTTTTTTGTTTCTCTTTATGTAATAAAGAAGCTATAGTGTAAGCATTTATGCTAATTTGGTAATTTTATGATCAAATATGATAAGTAAATAGCGAAAACTTATAAAAATACAATTTTGCAAACAAAAAGGTACATTAGTAAACATGTTATGATGGTTATTCATAATGAAGGGAATATATCAATCTTCAAAGCTATCTAAATATGCTACATATTTTAACGAAAATATAAGTAAAAGAAATTCCACAACACATCGTAAATTGATCACATGGGTTTGAAAAACTAAAAGCATATATCACTAACATCTCATGCAAGTCAAGTATCATCATGTGATTTTGCTTGAATAATAAAATACAATTTTTAATCTAAAAGCATTCTCCTAAAACAATAGGTAGATTATAACATATATAAATATGATTTTATATTTTTAGTCCACCAAGTAAAACCAATTAAAACATGTTAAGTGGTTCATTTCTTAATCGATAATAATATATAATCAAAACGAAATTTTAAAAACCCTGTGCGTGCACAGGTATTATAACTAGTATAAAAGGTTAAATATATAAGTCGGGTGCATTGAATGAAATAATTAAGAAATAACTGATTTTTCAAAAAGAAACAACTTTAATTTCTTAATTTCTCAAGACAGAAAAACAAACCATATTCAAATAAAAGACACTACTAATTAAAACTAGAGGTTCATTAATTGTTTTGTTATATGTCAAATAGAAGCTTCCATGCATCTTTTCAAATAGAAGTGTCGTGCTGAACCTGATCGAAGATTATCCATCGATAATGAAGTGGTTGTTTTCGGCACAAAAATCAACCCGGCGTCTACTCAGTTCTCAGCTAAATCATCTTCATGGAAGTTCTCGTCCACGAATTTCCCATACTGTGTATACCATCGTGTCATCAAAGTTTAGTCATATGCACTCATCGTCCATTAGTTCTAGTTACCATTATAGTACCTCGAAAAATTCTATCCTGTTGCTGGAAAAGTTATGGATAACTTGCACATCGAGTGTAATGATGAAGGAGTCTATTACATGGAGGCTCGAGTAAACCAAACACTCAAAGATTTTCTTTGTGATCCAGATGATCATAAAGTGAGGGAGTTGATGCCTGAAAGTCCTCGAACTGAAGAATCGTCAGTAAGAAATTTTGTTTTAGGTGTTCAGGTAAGTTTTAACTTCTAAGTATCAACGCTTTTGTTTTATATTTGTTTTCAATATGCATTTTTATTTAACAAAAAGTTGTATTAAAGATATGTTTCATCTTGTATATCTATATATTCTAATAAAGCAGAGTATGAAATAGTCTATTATGCCCTCCTAAAAAAGAAATGCTGAAATTTAAGAGTGTCTACTTTGGTCATTTTACACACTAATTTCAAGTAAACCATTAATTAAGGAAATGATCGGTCAAAGCTTATGAGGTAAGCCTCCAAATTTTCGGGTAAACTACGACCTTTCACCAGTTATAACCGGGCTTTTCAAACTCACTAACAAAATACTATATCCCTTCATTCCAAATACCTCAACCCAGTTAAATAATAAACCCTAACCCTCCATCATCATCGTTACCTTCGCTTCATCCGGACTATATTCATAGAGGCAAAAGAGTAAGTGCCTAATTAGCAAACCCATTATCTCCATCAGTAAGCAATTTTGAGTCCTTTTTATTCTTTTTTACTGTTGTTGATGTCGAAAGATCTGAAACGCGTTTTCCGGATTTAAAGGTTACTTTGTGTTATGTTCTTTTTATAATGAATCGTTTTCACCTTTATACCTTTATCTCAATCCATTTGACTGAATTTGATTGATGATGATCCATCTATTTTCTGATTTTGAGTTCAGGTTCATAACAGTAGTTAGGTCAACTATGTTTCAATTTGATGACGATAGTAATATTCTACAAAGGTATATATACATAATTTCAAAAGGTTGACCGTAAATGGCATATAACAGGATGAACTACAACGAATATAGGAAAATGGTAACCAAACTGATCCATGTGCAGGCTATTCAACGGGTTGGAATGCTTGCAGAAGCTTGAATCTTTTAAAATTTAGCCTCAACCATCAACTGATGCACCAAACAACACACTGAAATTATGCAATTGAATTGTCTGGTATGTCCCTTTTGTTTGCTTAATGCCAATTTGAAATGGTTTTTTCACCCTTAAACAACTTTCATTCGATCACAGCTGCAACAGTGCCAGCACGAAAGGGAGTGCAACTTGAGTATCGGGCAACTGCAAGAAGATAAAATAGCCCGTATCTAGAACTTGATGGAAGGTGTGTTGTCAGGTGAGGATTTTGTAGAAGAATAATTAATCTCTCTAGCAGATAACAATGTATGCATTACAATTGCAATATTGTTTTGTCAACTTTTTTGCCAATTATTAACAGAGATAACAAAATGAACGGGTTGGGTTATTTGTCAAACGGGTTATGTTGAAATGGATTAGATTTTATGTGGGATTCGATGGACCAGCAACTAGGTGATTATCCATTTATTAATTATTTTTACACACTCCAATGAGTTTTTTTTTAAATTGCTAAAACATTGTTCTTACAGTTTTGAGTAGAGCTATATAGAAGGTCATGAGAAATAACAATATACTTTGTTTTTGTTTTTATATTTGGTTTTGTTTTGAATTCATTTGCGTTTTAGATTCTAAATGGTTTATAAAGAATATGCAAGGTAAAATATTGGTTCTTTGTTATCACTTCTCATTTTGAATTATTAATGCAGTTTATTAATTCTTCTTGCAGAACCCATGAAAACACAACCTACTCCCCTTCAAGTTGGTTCATTGGGAACATGGCATTTAAATGATTGTGAGGAACATGGCATTTATACTCATTATCACTTTACTTTCTAAATTTTAGGAGTGCATGATGATAATAATATGATATGAACATGTGACACAGCTTGAGTGAACTGTTCGATGCGAAGAATGAATATGAATCAAGCTGCTAATTTTTTACCAACCGAGATGTGAATCAACTATGCCCCTTCTTGGTACATCCTATTTTTCACCTCTTAGGCCCGCACTCATTATGCCCTCCAGAAAGAAAGAAAGGTACATATTTCTCTATAACTGCATTGCATTGATGATTTTATGTTAGACCAACACTCTAAGTTTATACATTTTTTATTTCACGGACTGACAATGTTGCATCTCAAGGTGTATTTTGCTGTTATTTTATATTTTACATGTTAGAAATAAAACATAATAAGCAAAACAATTAATCTTGTCACCTACAGATTTTTCTTTGTACCAAAGAGCCACTGCACCGTACAGTATTGCCTTTATATCTATTCTCACTTGAAACTTTCTTTAGCTTTTGTAATAAAGACATCAAAATGTGTGGGTCTTAGTAGTTAATACATATTCCTTTCTTGGTTTTAGTTTGCTAATACATGGGTTAGAAACTTAGAATTTATTTGTTAACAATGTCTTCTTTGTCTTTGTTTTGCTTTTTCCAGGTTATTGACATGGTTCGGGAAGAAACCAAGAACCGCACTGGTATGATCCTTCCTTCTAACTCTTCTGATACTTTTTAGTTTGAAGATATAATATTGTCTTGGAGTCTACAACCAAAAGCCCAAAAGGAAAGAACAATTTTCTGGATCGAATTCACTAAATTATAACAGAAAACAACGTCTTTATAGTGCGCACTTAAGTTTTTGCTATCATAAGAAAACATTTGTATGATTCTTTTTTTACTAGGTGGATGCTCCAGGGGTAGGACGTGCAGGGGAAGAGGTTGTAGGGACGATACTTGAGGTGGGGGAAAGATAACGGTGGTATGAGGGGACGTGGCCACATGGATGAAGGTGGTAAAGATAGAAGCTAAAGAGGTTGCTATGACGGAATCCCAGTGGCAATAGAGGTAACATTTGACTTTTCGAAGGTCATTACACTCTTGTGATATTAACATTTTGTAATGGCAACAATTAAGTTAATATAAATGGTTGGCTCCATTTAGTTATTGAGTCATCAAAGTATGTTTATTTATACATAGGTTGATATCTTCCTTAAGCTAACCACTAAATGGAGACAGTTTCCACGTAAGTTCTTCATAGGTCTTGGATCTTGGTTGGAGGATGGTGTTATGGTGTAGCTTTCATATTTATTTAAGAGGGCTTATAAGCTTCTTTGCATCATCCTTTATATTTGCAAGAACAATAAATAATATACTTCACTTATGAGCATAAACATCATCGAAGTTGGAAGAAATTTTGTATGATGTATGTATGATGCACATTTTTTTGAAGTATCAATGTCTATGAGATTTACAAATATATCAGCTATTTAAAAATATTTATAGTGTTACGTGCGAATGCAAAAAAGGTAGAAATTATCTTGAAAGTTGAAATATTATTGATCACGGCTTGGAGGCATTGTCCAAAATTATCTTGAAATACTTATTTTATCACTCCGATCTAATATATTATCTACTCAAATATTCTTAACAATCTATCATTTATCTGTTCAATGTAAAAAAAAATAAGACTTAACTTATTTCATACATTTTTCTTCATATTTTTCGCAACATATTTCTCATATTTTATAAATGTTAGTTTAAAAAGTTATTTTTTTTAATCAAATCTTTATAAAATGCCAGGAAATGTTATTTGTATTTGTTGTTACAAATTTTATTTATTTTGTTGTTATCTTATTTTTACTCTTTTTCTATGAGAATGTTCTCAAACTTAATTAGCAAAAAACATTGGATGCATTTTATATCGCTTATATAATTTATTTTATTTTTTATGTAGCATGAATATTTTTATTCATACGTCTAACTAACATATCACTTATTCACATAATATCAAAAATCGTACTCTTCTATAAAAATATTTCTTTCCATAGCAAATTCAAAACTACTATTCCACAGTTCTCCATTTAATCCCGTGAATTTCACGGGTTAATAAACTAGTGTTTATATAAGAAAATGTAACGCGAATTATTTGTTTTTATCTGAAAGATTATTTATGATAAGGTATATGGTCATCATATTGAATAAAGTGTGTAATTAATGAGATCATTTGTTTATTAAATCGTTAATTTTTGGTTTGAGAATCATGGCAAATATGGTAATTTTATTGTATACTTTTAGCTTATTTTTATTTTAGTTAAATAATTGTTTTCATATAAATTTACGTTTGAGTTATTGTAATAAATTGGCCATGTATCTAAAAGACTAAAAGATACACAACGGTTTGGAACTCTTTTTCTTAACAACTATTTGTATCATTTCAGCGTTCATGTTAATCACTTCTGTAACAAAATTTAATTTTGTCATAATATTTTATTACAATACTCATGAAAGCATATTTAGTTTATTCTTTATGTCAATTGTGAATAGTAATTTTGATACTAGATCAATCATAAAAAGAACGGATCAATCATAAAAAAAACGAAAATTATTGTTGAACAATACATTACATATAACTAATTACATAGACTAAAAAAAAAAAAAAAAAAAAAAAAAAAAAAAACCACCTACAAATTCTCCAAACGGGCCATCTAAATCCGCCATATGCTCATTCAACCGTCTACACCAACCATTAGTAAAAACACGTAGATAATTAACAACCAAAGACCAGTGCAAATGCACGGGTTAATAAACCACGGGTCAACATGATATTAATATAACACAGGGTCAACATGATACTGATATGACCACATGGGTCAACATATACCATTATTAAAGATCTTAAGGATTTATCAGTTCATTCTCATATGTCACCAGTTGCAACTATAATTAGCCATGGAAATTCATTTGGTGTAGGCTTGACAGGTAAAATATTACGTGATGACAATTAAATAACATTTGTGCATAGCACGGGTCAGTTAGTAATCTAGTAATTGTCTCATGCTACACATAGTTACATTGGAGCAACTTTTATAATCACAAACAGTTTTACCTTCCATGTACAGGGATAAAAGTATTTAGTCATACAATGATTTTGTCCCGATAGGTTAAATAAAATTGATGTATGATTCCATATAATAGATTAAATGTGAAAAGACTATTTTAATTGTAACTTTTATGCAAATAACTAATTTAAATACAAAAAGTTATGATAACATCACAACAATCAACTAAAATAATACAATACATTACATATATAGCGTAATTACATAGACTAAAATAAATTGGACAATACAATAAAAAAACCTATAAACTTATCTAAAAGCATCTAAATTCCGTCCATGATGCTCATTCAAACTCCTGCACCAACATTACGTACAAAACACTTAGATATACAACCAACAGACCGTGCATCGCACGGGTGAATAAAGCCTCGTAATACTAATCTTGACTCAAAGTAACCATACACACTATGTATATTGAACTAGTGATGACGTATAGTCTAACACCGGTCAGCGGACCCGATTAGTAAACAATACTAATAATTTAACCCAGCTACGCGTGCCCAGAATCATAACAGTTGGACTACCAACAAGGATGGCTTTTGGCCCCATAAAGGCCCAAGCCCAAAAACATATTTATGGAACGGATAAGGATATCTCCCTAAATTAGGAGGATATTTCCAAATATCCGATATAGGGGACAGCCTTGGAGTAGGAACAAGTAACCCTTATCGGTTACGTGCCTATAAAGAGGGAACCCTAACCCATCCCGAGGTAACGATTCACAAAAAGCGATCCTAAACTCTCTCCACAAACCCTAAAACTACGATTTACTTACATCTCCACGCCCGGAGGGATAATCGGGGGAGACAATCAATCCGAATAAGCGTAAACGGTGTTTGTTTCGTCACATTCCAGTCCTTAGTGTATGAGTCCCACGGATGGCGCCACTTGTTGATACAAAATTGCGTTCCTTGTTTGGGTTCCTTCCTCCGTATCAATTGCTTGAGACCTGCGTACTAAGAAAGAAACCAAACACCGTTAGGGCTTATCGGAGGGATTGTCTCCCCCGATTATCCCCTCCCGGCGTGGAGAGTAAGTAATCGTAGATTTAGGGTTTGGTGAAGAAGAGTTAGGATCGCTTTTGTGAAATCGTACCTACGGCGAGGGTTAGGNTGTTTTGTCAACTTTTTTGCCAATTATTAACAGAGATAACAAAATGAACGGGTTGGGTTATTTGTCAAACGGGTTATGTTGAAATGGATTAGATTTTATGTGGGATTCGATGGACCAGCAACTAGGTGATTATCCATTTATTAATTATTTTTACACACTCCAATGAGTTTTTTTTTAAATTGCTAAAACATTGTTCTTACAGTTTTGAGTAGAGCTATATAGAAGGTCATGAGAAATAACAATATACTTTGTTTTTGTTTTTATATTTGGTTTTGTTTTGAATTCATTTGCGTTTTAGATTCTAAATGGTTTATAAAGAATATGCAAGGTAAAATATTGGTTCTTTGTTATCACTTCTCATTTTGAATTATTAATGCAGTTTATTAATTCTTCTTGCAGAACCCATGAAAACACAACCTACTCCCCTTCAAGTTGGTTCATTGGGAACATGGCATTTAAATGATTGTGAGGAACATGGCATTTATACTCATTATCACTTTACTTTCTAAATTTTAGGAGTGCATGATGATAATAATATGATATGAACATGTGACACAGCTTGAGTGAACTGTTCGATGCGAAGAATGAATATGAATCAAGCTGCTAATTTTTTACCAACCGAGATGTGAATCAACTATGCCCCTTCTTGGTACATCCTATTTTTCACCTCTTAGGCCCGCACTCATTATGCCCTCCAGAAAGAAAGAAAGGTACATATTTCTCTATAACTGCATTGCATTGATGATTTTATGTTAGACCAACACTCTAAGTTTATACATTTTTTATTTCACGGACTGACAATGTTGCATCTCAAGGTGTATTTTGCTGTTATTTTATATTTTACATGTTAGAAATAAAACATAATAAGCAAAACAATTAATCTTGTCACCTACAGATTTTTCTTTGTACCAAAGAGCCACTGCACCGTACAGTATTGCCTTTATATCTATTCTCACTTGAAACTTTCTTTAGCTTTTGTAATAAAGACATCAAAATGTGTGGGTCTTAGTAGTTAATACATATTCCTTTCTTGGTTTTAGTTTGCTAATACATGGGTTAGAAACTTAGAATTTATTTGTTAACAATGTCTTCTTTGTCTTTGTTTTGCTTTTTCCAGGTTATTGACATGGTTCGGGAAGAAACCAAGAACCGCACTGGTATGATCCTTCCTTCTAACTCTTCTGATACTTTTTAGTTTGAAGATATAATGTTGTCTTGGAGAGTCTACAACCAAAAGCCCAAAAGGAAAGAACAATTTTCTGGATCGAATTCACTAAATTATAACAGAAAACAACGTCTTTATAGTGCGCACTTAAGTTTTTGCTATCATAAGAAAACATTTGTATGATTCTTTTTTTACTAGGTGGATGCTCCAGGGGTAGGACGTGCAGGGGAAGAGGTTGTAGGGATGATACTGGAGGTGGGGGAAAGATAACGGTGGTGTGAGGGGACGTGGCCACATGGATGAAGGTGGTAAAGATAGAAGCTAAAGAGGTTGCTATGACAGAATCCCAGTGGCAATAGAGGTAACATTTGACTTTTCGAAGGTCATTACACTCTTGTGATATTAACATTTTGTAATGGCAACAATTAAGTTAATATAAATGGTTGGCTCCATTGTTAGTTATTGAGTCATCAAACTATGTTTATTTATACATAGGTTGATATCTTGCTTATTGTCATTGCAACGTTAATTGTTTGTAAAGATTTGAAATGACACTTTTTTTTGCTTTGTAATATGTTTATACTGTTGTAGCATTGTCTTTACTTTTCTTTTTTTGAAAGATATTGACCAGTTAATGGTCTATCTTAAATAGATAACATGGGTAACATTTAATCTTTAAAAAAAAAAAAAAAAAAAAAAAACAAGTAAACGGGTCAAATGGGTTGATCTGGTTAAAAGTTGAGCCATATGTATTTAATTGCATAAAACCTCCTAAATTATTATAATTCAAATTGGATTACCTTCTAAGTAATATTAAGTGGCATTATACGATCACAAGCCAATGTATGTATGAATTTAATGTGGATTTTCAATATTGTATTGATGTTTTTTATAATGTGATGACATTTTTCCCTAACATAATATATTTTCTATCGGTTTCACTGTTTCCCATTTAATCCTGTGAAAATTGTTTTTTCCTTTGAAATTGATATTTTCACAAAACTGATTTGTTATTACAATAGAAATTGGGGTGCAAATCTAAGATTTTAAGTGCAGTATTTTCTTTTTCAAAGTTATAATAAAGATGATTACAGAGATGTTACTTGTGAGTTTCAATCCATGTATTTGTAAATTTGTTAACTCGAGTTATGCTTTCTACCTAACAGGTAAAAAGAATCTTAAACGAGTCAAAAAATTCTGGATACATTTTCTTTAGTAAAGTAGGTTGAAGGGGGTAGATTCGGGTTGGCGTGAAACACTTCTATTCCAAAAATGATGAGCTCTTTATAAATTAATTGTGTCCCAGGTGACAAAATAATGATGAGTTATTTATAACTGAAGGGTCTTAGAAGAGAACTAAAAGAAGTGCAGAAAATACTTTAAAGATGAGAGTTGATAGTGGCACAGGTGAAGTTGTTGTAATTGGTAGCTTACCATTAAAAGCTAATCAAGAGAAAGAAAAAGAGGAAAGAAAGTTACTGCTGATACTTCATCCACTCATCAATTGAAGCTTTGATATCAAAGGTCACAACTAAATTTGATGGAGATGGTTTTAATCATGGAGATAGGAGTGTAGTTGGTCTATTAGACAATATCCATAATACAAGTAGCATGCCAACAATTTCAGGAAGTTCATTGCGGTTCCATTGACAAAATTCATTCCTATAGGGAAGTCAAAGTCAAATGCAATGTTCTTACGTTAATGTGACACTATCTCTTCTAATGTTTGTAATTTTCTGCCAGTTTACATAAGAATGGATTTTTTCAAATCAAAAGAAGTTCATTGGAGACCTTGATATTTTTTGTTATAGAATGGTGCACATTAATCTTTTCAAAAAGCTTTTCGTATTTTAACAACTTGAGGGTGCAACCTATTGATAAGCTTTTTCATTGCATGATATACTCAAAATGCTTTTGAAAAGGTTTTCTACTGGATTTCTACATAGATCTCCTAAAGTTTGGCTCGATTACATTGATATCTATGATGAAGAATTGATGGTTATTGATTTTGTTTGGGTTTATAAGTTATATACCTTGATAGTTCTTCATTAACCCTACATCATGGAGAAGAGACTCAACATAATAATGGAGAGCTGAAGTGAGTGAAAAGTTACACGGTTGAAGACCAGGTTCCCTTTGCAAAAGAATTTATTTCACCTTAGACCGGGTTCCCTTTGCAAAAGAATTACTTATAGTACCATATGAATGGAGACATGGAATGTTATTTCACCTTATGTTGGTCAAAGGCCGGTTCCCTTTGCAAAAGAATTTTCTAATCATGTTTGGATAAATGATCGTGATCACTGGTCGTTTGCATATTTACAGAGAGTATGTTGTTAATATGCTCTTTCCTGTAAAGTCTAAATGGTAACTTTGAGACCGTTTGTTCAAGTTTTGTATTTTATTTTACATTGTGAGTTTGGATGCATGATAATGACCAACGGTCAACATTCAAGTGGACAAAATAAATGGAGACAGTTTCCACGTAAGTTTTTCATAGGTCTTGGATCTTGGTTGGAGGATGGTGTTATGGTGTAGCTTTCATATTTATTTAAGAGGGCTTATAAGCTTCTTTGCATCATCCTTTATATTTGCAAGAACAATAAATAATATACTTCACTTATGAGCATAAACATCATCGAAGTTGGAAGAAATTTTGTATGATGTATGTATGATGCACGTTTTTTTGAAGTATCAATCTCTATGAGATTTACAAATATATCAGCTATTTAAAAATATTTATAGTGTTACGTGCGAATGCAAAAAAGGTAGAAATTATCTTGAAAGTTGAAATATTATTGATCACGGCTTGGAGGCATTGTCCAAAATTATCTTGAAATACTTATTTTATCACTCCGATCTAACATATTATCTACTCAAATATTCTTAACAATCGATCATTTATCTGTTCAATGTAAAAAAATATAAGACTTAACTTATTTCATACATTTTTCTTCCTATTTTTCGCAACATATTTCTCATATTTTATAAATGTTAGTTTAAAAAGTTATTTTTTTAATCAAATTTTTATAAAATGCCAGGAAATGTTATTTGTATTTGTTGTTACAAATTTTATTTATTTTGTTGTTATCTTATTTTTACTCTTTTTCTATGAGAATGTTCTCAAACTTAATTAGCAAAAAACGTTGGATGCATTTTATATCGCTTATATAATTTATTTTATTTTTTATGTAGCATGAATATTTTTATTCATACGTCTAACTAACATATCACTTATTCACATAATATCAAAAATCGTACTCTTCTATAAACATATTTCTTTCCATAGCAAATTCAAAACTACTATTCCACAGTTCTCCATTTAATCCCGTGAAATTTCACGGGTTAATAAACTAGTATCTATATATATATCAGGTAAGCATATTCAGTTGTGGTGGGATTGGCCTTTGCTTGAGCGCGTCACACAAAATCTTTGACGGACACACATACTTTATGTTTTTGAAAGCGTGGGCTGAAGTTGCTAGAGGCTCACTGCAAACAATTTCACCAACTTTTATGGCTTCTGAGATCTTTCCTAACAATCCTTCCTTGGAATACTCAGTTCCTTCCAAGTTACTGTCCACCAAAATGTTTAGTACCAAAAGATTCTTGTTTGATTCTACGGCTTTAGCATTACTAAAGGCCCAACCAGTTACCTACAGTAGTTCATCACGTGCACCAACTCGAATGGAGGCCACAACCGCCGTAATTTGGAAGGCTGCTGCACACGCAGCATCCACCGTCAGACCTTTTAGTCCACAATCACCATATGCTATGTTGTCAGTGGTGAATTTCCGAAATAGGGCGTTACCACCTATACCCAATGAGAACATTGGAAACCTTTTTGATCTAGCCGGTGCGATTTGCTTTCCTGAAAGCAAACCAGACTTGCCAACCTTGATGGGTTTACTGAGAGAATCAATAGCGAAAATAAACTCGGATCATATAGAATCCATGAAAGGGAAAAAAGGGCATGAGACATTCAACGAGATATTAAGGAACTTGAACCATCTGGCAAATGTGACACAGGAAGGAGACTGCATGATTGCTAGCAGCCTCTTGAATAGTGGAATGTATGAGTTAGATTTCGGATGGGGAAAGCCGATATGGTTTTACACAATGAATATGGGTTTATGCAGGTTTTTGCATCTGAATGATACGCTAAAGGGCGATGGTGTTGAAGCTATAGTCACGTTAAGTCCCGAAGAAATGGAGATATTTGAGCGTGACCCTGAGCTTCTGTCCTATGCTACGCTCAATTCTAGTCCCCTTCAGTTTCTCAACCATTGATTGGATAGATTTTGATCAACAAACACGTAACAAGTACATGCATGAATATTGGAAAGAAAACATGCATAGAAAGTTCATTAATTAGAGTAAAAGTGTATTCATAAAAAACTTAATATATCCTTCAATACGCAATTCTGCATCAGGGAGTACTAGAGCGAAGACATAATATTTTTGGCTTTGGATTCTTAAACTTTTGTGCAGACACTAACGGAACCTCAACTCAATAATACTGAAGGGCCCTTTCATAATAAGTCTGATTGTAAGAGCATTAATCTCAACTACTTGCGTTTTATAAGCAAGTTTCTCCAAGGTGCGTTCGCAAATTAGTGATGTTCAACTTTATTTATCTTACACTGTCAATAGATTACTTAATTTACGTTTTCAAAACCCCTTAACTCTATTTTTTAATTGCTTTTTCTAGCTTCTTGCTAGTTTTATATAATCCAGCCGTTTCAAAAAAAAATTATGTTTTCAAAACGCAATAATCTAAAAATTGCCTCGATCCGAAACACAATTTCAGCCACTAGCTCTCTAACTACCTTCTTAACTGTGAACTAGAAAAACTGCCTTTTTCCTTCTAAATTTTGCATGCCATCTTTGGGAAAAGCTTAAAAAGTTGGGCACAGTACTCTAGACAAAATTGATAATAATGTGTTACGGTTGTATAGACTTCCTATCTTAGATACCATTGTTGATTTTATTATGCCGAAATATTTAATACTTTTTAAATTAGAGTTGTTGCATGGCTCGTGGTCCCAATTCAGCAATTAAGATGTGCCATGTTTCTAATTATCTAGCTAGCTCATCAAGTGCAGGGGCGAAGCCAGGAATTTATGTTAAAGGGGGCCGTAAATAATTTGGATAATAACATACATTTCATGGAACAGTTATCTTAGTGGGTTTAATGGTTCAACCATCCACACCGACTTACAACACATATGAAATTACAATTAAGACTTTAAGTAATTATATATAACTTTAAATCATCAATAAAATACTATCTGTCAAATCAACAAACAATTTAAATCATCAATAAAATTCTCTATTATTAACAAACTTTTAAGTAGGTATCTAGCTTTGCTAAGTCAATAAATTCTTAATCCTTCTTTTCCTTCTAACAACTATTCCTCAAACATAAAAAATGTTTTCCTAAATCCTATGAAAGATAGAAAAAGTGTTTTATAATTATGCAACACGACCTCGAAACAGATTTCACCCACACTATGACATGTAACATATTAATGTGAATTAAATTGACACGGAGGTAGTATGCATATAAGTGATAAACATCCAAAAATAAGTAGTTTTGTGTGTGTTTAACTATTTTAAAAGTACAAGACTACTTTGAAATAAGCAATCACGAACATCCATTGTGTCAAAAGAGTTGGCAGAGTCGTTAGCGTTTGAGTCCACAGTACTTGGTTTGATACCGTAACGACCTTTTAGTATATGTTTTTGCTACCTTGGTGAAAATTCTTAGCAATGTAGCTTGGAAATATACATCAAAATTGTCATATATAAAATATGTTTAATTTGATATAATAGAACTCAAATAGCTGAACAATTTCTATTAAAGCTCAAGTAAATCTGTAACACATGATATTGGGTTCTTACTGCCAATCTCATCATTCAAAAATAGGAACTCTAACATGGGCAAAAAAATGGAAGAACATTTAAGAATACAAAAATATCTGTAGAACAGTTAAAAAGTGTTATGTCGTGATACAATTGACATATTAGACAAAACAAATAAAATAATTTAAGTAAACATAAAAAGTCAAACAAGCTAGCACTCACCATACACTTATATCTTCTTCTTCATATATTGAACCTAACCTTCAATCATCTAGTAAATACTTGTCAATCTTAACGAAAAACTAAACAAACATTCGATCAATCAAGTCCAGTTGGGGGTGGCGGAGCACCCGCCAGCCACTCTACTGGCTCCGCCTCTGATTCAAGTGAAAAGAAATGAGAAACCTATTATAATTTGACATTCTAAATCAGCGTTCTTGCATGACTTATGTCGTTGCTAAAAGCTCAAAATGTAGTAGCGTCATCACCATATACAATTAACTTAGAGGGTCAGGTTTGAATCACTCTATTGATTTCCAACTCATTAGTTTTTTACTGCTTTCTTGTTGACGCATTCGTAATAATTCTATAACAGACTAGCAGTTCAATACCGCGTACAATTATAAGGCTAGTTTTGGACATAAGGACATTTTGGTTTGTGACCCTTCCAAAAGGTGGCCTAATGTGCCCTAAGAGGGCAAGGTATCGTAACACAAAAAAGTGCATTATATCAATCATACATATCATTTATAGCACTATATCATCATAAAACAAACTTTTCATTCAAGAATGAAAATTGCATAATTTTGGACAATCTACGGTATTTAGCTGATTTGGCCCACTTAGATTTTGAATTAAGACTTGATACCAATTTTTATTGGAAATTACACAACTTCAAGTTAGGTTCTGATCTCATCGAAATTTGATGAGCGGTTGATTTACTATGATTTTTCTAGCATGACCCATTTTATTGCATAAGTTGTTGTCCCATTTTCAAACTTAACCAAAATCATCAAAAAAACATCATAAATCACTACCTATCATTTATATAAATCAACTCAATTTATATAAACATATATCAGGGTCATATTCAAAAGGATTTGCATCATAAACACATGAATTCTATCTAATTCCGCACTAATTATGGCCTTGTGCAAACACCCCTTTATGGGTATAGGCTAAACATTATCATCTTTATTAACTGACACAACTCAAGATCTCTAAACATAAACTTGATAAATTTGGACATAATCAATCATAATTAAACAATCATGCTAACATTCATGGATCATAAAACTGTTGATCTAACTATGATTACACCTACGTTAGGACAATGTTTTTCATTGCACCAGAGCGGCTTAAATTCCATCATTTATACTTATTAACCTGCTGGTGATTTTAGTGTCATAAATCATGCTCTTGGTGTAATCGGTGACATTTACCCGAGACCTGAAAATAGATGTCAAGTTAAGTTTTAATAAGTTGGAGGTGTGAAGTGACCTTGTATAAACTAATTAACTTGAGTTCGGTTATGATATGGAATTGTTGTGAATTAGTCAAAGGGTGGCGATAAGTGCACATTCCGTCGTGGTGCCCCNCTCTGATTCAAGTGAAAAGAAATGAGAAACCTATTATAATTTGACATTCTAAATCAACGTTCTTGCATGACTTATGTCGTTACTAAAAGCTCAAAATGTAGTAGCGTCATCACCATATACAATTAACTTAGAGAGTCAGGTTTGAATCACTCTATTGATTTCCAACTCATTAGTTTTTTTACTGCTTTCTTGTTGACGCATTCGTAATAATTCTATAACAGACTAGCAGTTCAATACCGCGTACAATTTTTGGACATAAGGACATTTTGGTTTGTGACCCTTCCAAAAGGTGGCCTAATGTGCCCTAAGAGGGCAAGGTATCATAACACCAAAAAAGTGCATTATATCAATCATACATATCATTTATAGCACTATATCATCATAAAACAAACTTTTCATTCAAGAATGAAAATTGCATAATTTTGGACAATCTACGGTATTTAGCTGATTTGGCCCACTTAGATTTTGAATTAAGACTTGATACCAATTTTTATTGGAAATTACACAACTTCAAGTTAGGTTCTGATCTCATCGAAATTTGATGAGCGGTTGATTTACTATGATTTTTCTAGCATGACCCATTTTATTGCATAAGTTGTTGTCCCATTTTCAAACTTAACCAAAATCATCAAAAAAAACATCATAAATCAATACCTATCATTTATATAATCAAACCTCAATTTAATAAACATATATAGGGTCATATTCAAAAGGATTTGCATCATAAACACATGAATTCTATCTAATTCCACTAATTATGGCCTTGTGCCAAACACCCCTTTATGGGTATAAGCTAAACATTATCATCTTTATTAACATAAACTAACTCAAATCTCTAAACATAAACTTGATAAATTCTAGGACATAATCAATCATAATCTACAAATCATGCTAACATCATCTATGATCATAAAACATGTATCTAACATGATTATAAGGCTAAATTCATCATTATAATACTTATTAACCTGCTGGTGATTTTAGTGTCATAAATCATTTTGTGTAATGGTGATTTACCCGAGACCAAATAGATTTCAAGTTAAGTTTTAATACGAGTTTGGAGGTGTGGAGTGCACGCTTGTATAAACTAATTAACTTGAGTTCGGTTATGATAATGGAAATTGTTGTGAATATAAGTCAAAGGGTGCGATAGTGACAAAATTCGTGTGGTAACTAAATTGTCGTTGATTGACATGCATATGTCTNAACTTTTAAATTATATACTTTTTATACTTTTATTTTTTGTTATATACTTATGTAAATTTAAAATATATAATTTATTATTGTAGAACCGAGTTCGTGCGAGTGGGTGTGACGATCTTAACGTGATGACAAATGCGTTGGCCGATTATAAAAAGAAAACAAAAGGAAAGAGTTTTACTCATATTGAGGCTTGGGAAATTGTTAGGAAATCGGACAAATGGTTGGAACAACCAGATGTTAGTCAAGCATCTTCGTCTAATTCGGATAAACGAAAAAAGTCGTCGGCATCTAGCAATGAGAATGTTGAGAATGTTGAGACTATTCTTCCGGATCTAAATGACGACACAACTCCTACAAGGAAGAAAAAACGGAAAAAGGCCGAAATCGAGTCGACAAAGAAGAGTATTGATTCGTTAGCAGATTATGCGGCAAAGAAGGCAAAACAATTGGATGAAAATGTTGAGAAGAAACGTGCAAAGGAAGAGTTGGCAGAAAAGTTGATGTCGGCACAACTACAAGGTGTCGAAGAAAAAAATTATTTTCGAGCTATGAAGTTCTTCACCGAACCTCATGATGACATACTTGATCCAACAATGCGCGACATTAAGATTGCAAAAAAAACGTGAAGTCACGGCGAAATATGGATGGCCATGCAATTTTTAAAATTTGTTTTGTTTTTATTTTCCTAAGTATAATGTAACTTTCGTTTTAATTATTAATGAAATTTGAAGTTTTTAATTTAATTGTTAAATAAAATTATGAGTTAAAAAGAAAAAAAAATTAGGCATGATTAGGCATGACATTGCCACTAAAAATAAGTAATTAGGCATGATTAGGCATGAAACTAGTTGGAATGAATCTATTGGCTAATTACATTTTATTATTAGGCATGGTTAAGCAACATTGCCACCACCCTTATGGGTATAAGCTAAACGTCATCATCTTTATTAACATAAACTAACTCAAATCTCTAAACATAAACTTGATAAATTCTAGGACATAATCAATCATAATCTACAAATCATGCTAACATCATCTATGATCATAAAACATGTATCTAACATGATTATAAGGCTAAATTCATCATTATAATACTTATTAACCTGCTGGTGATTTTAGTGTCATAAATCATTTTGTGTAATGGTGATTTACCCGAGACCAAATAGATTTCAAGTTAAGTTTTAATACGAGTTTGGAGGTGTGGAGTGCACGCTTGTATAAACTAATTAACTTGAGTTCGGTTATGATAATGGAAATTGTTGTGAATATAAGTCAAAGGGTGCGATAGTGACAAAATTCGTGTGGTAACTAAATTGTCGTTGATTGACATGCATATGTCTTCGATAACTGCGGTTAGCGACGGTTTGAAACTGTTGTTTGACACATTTAAAGGGAAGTGTTGTAACTTTTCACCAAAGGGTGTGACTTTTCATCAAGAGTCATAATTTTCCAACAACCAAGTAAACATAATTTGGTCTTCCCATACAAATTTTTTAGGTTTTGCTCTCTTTCTTTTGCCTGTTTGAGTGTTCATTCTTGTCTTATCTCATACAAACTTGTAACCCAAGGTAATAAATATGGTAGAAATATTGTATCAAGAAATAGAACTTTTACACGATTCAAGAATTATCCAAGTAATCTTTGATTATCACACCCTAATACCAACAAAAAGCCCCAAAATTCTATCATGAACATCAAATTAAAACTTGAATTCAACACTTACCTTTGACGTGGTTTTCTTACGAAAGCTTGTAGGTTCAACATTCTAAATATCCAATCTTGATGATCAAAATATGATTTCTTCCAAGTAAGGTTATTAGGCACTTTTCCCTTCATAAGAACATACATACATATGTTATAATGAGGGAAATTTCTTGACATAGGTTATTAAGCCATAAGGGCAAATATGCAATTTTAGCCCCTAACTTAATTTTGCACCGCTAGTTACTGTCGTTAAATTCTTTATATCGTTAGTCCTTTTCTGTTAACTACTTGCACCCGAGGTCCTTATTTCTTTGGAAAGTTAACTAAACTATTAGTCTAATATTTCGTACTTGAAATTTTAATATCTATAGCTAAATCGTAGAATTTGAGGTGTTACATTTTACCTTTCTCGTTTAAAGTTACTATTTTGTGAATGAGTCGAGTTATTTAAAAAACCAAACATTCCTCACATACCAAGGGACTAATCCCCACCATCCATCTAAAAAGAAATCAATGGTTGAGATTAAAAGCATTTAATATTTCACTCATTTTTTATAATTTAAATATCTCTTAAACCGTTAATCGTTAAGCGAAAATAATTACACCATCACGACGAGCATTTAATTATCTTTCTATAGACGGGCACTTTGATATACTTTCGACAAATTTTTTTTTTCGTTTTTTTCACATTTCTTTTCGTGGCCGAAAAAATCATATGTGATATTACATATCACATGTGGTATATCACATGTGATATTACATATCACATGTGATATTACATATCACAATATGTGATATATCACATGTGATTATTTCGGCCACGAAAAAAAACGTGAAAAAACCGAAAAAAAAAATTTTGTCGAAAATATATCAAAGTGCCTATCTATAGAAAGATAATTAAATGCTCGTCGTAACGGTATATTTTTTTTCGCTTAACGATTAACGGTTTGAAAAATATTAATATTTGAAAAAAAGGATGAAAGTGGGTTTTTAAAATTGTTGGGATTAATATCATCCATTATATCAAATAAAGATGGAGGGAAGATGGAAGTATAATAGTAAACATTTGTAAAATGTTTTTATTTAAAACTAAAATTAAAACAAAAATAAAACAAATAAAAAGGTGAAGGGGAACTTGGGAAGAGGGACAAGTATAAACACATTTTCCCTCCCAAAGAATAGGAAGCACCATCAAAAACTGTAAAATCAATTACAGTATTTTTTCATAAAATTCGAGCCAAAAACAGAAGAAAGAAAAAACCAAAATGGGTATCATCTGGTACACTGTTATTGTCTATGTTCTATGGTTCTTGGTCTTTAAATCAACTGATATTGTTGATGGGGGATCAACGAGTGATTTCGTAAGAACATTTGGGAAAACGATAGATATGCCGCTTGATAGTGATGTGTTTCGTGAGCCTAATGGTTATAATGCGCCTCAACAGGTCTTTATTTCGACCCGTTTTGTTACACATTTAACGCGGCTCGTGCATTGGTTGTTTTAACCGATATGGTTAAGTTTTCGGGTATTTTTTATGGGTTTTGTTTAAATGTAAAAACCCTTTTTGTAAATTTGTTTTTGATCTAAGAAATTGGGATAATTTTAAATTAAGGGTGTGTTTGGCTAAACTAATTCGACGTGCTTAATATCTTATTGGAGGCTAAAAACTTAAGCCAAACACCCCTTATAAGCTGTTTTGACTTGGAAGTTTGAAGATTACTTATTCAAAATCGCTACAAGGAGATAAGCAGTGTGTCCGTGTTATTAAGCAACCCCAAACAAGCCTTAATATTCTATATTTGCTTATTAGTTTTTGAGATAAGCATTTTGTAGTAAACAGCTTCAAATATTCAAAACAACTTATTTCACTATCGAATAATCTGATAAGGGTCTCATTCTTCTTAATTTTGACGATAATATTGTTATTGAATTTAAGGTTCATATAACACAAGGAGATCATGAGGGGAAGGCAGTGATTGTATCTTGGGTGACAATGGAGGAACCAGGTTCAAGTACAGTTGTTTATTGGAACGATGATGACGAAAGTAAGAGCATGGCTAACGGCGTCGTTACTACCTACACATTCTATGATTATTCTTCTGGATTCATCCATCATTGCAATATTACCGATTTGGAGGTACTTATTTTGATCAGTGTTTGCACATTTCTTTCTAGGACTAAATGCATAATTAAGTAATTACGGAGTTTAATACTTTTCAAATTGCTGTTTAAAGAATCATTCGAAATGCAACCTCTGAAAATTTAGATTTAAGGTATTCTGACCCGTTTTCAAAATGATGGCGTGGCAGTACATTTTGACAAGTTTTTTTGTTCCTAACATAATGCTGACATGCCACATGGAAACAGACCAAACAGAAATTTGACTAAACGTGGATTACTTTACTTTTCTATATAGTTTGTGGCTTTGCGCTTCTCTTAATTAGTCATACATCGCAACCTTTTGATATTATTTTGTTTGGGATTAGGATCTTTACCGGTAATTAGATGAAAGATTGGGTTCATATAATATTGATTGGTTCTATTTATATTTCTCAGTATGATACAAAATACTACTATGAGCTTGGGTTGGGACTGGCATCACGTACTTTCTGGTTTACGACACCTCCTGAAGTAGGACCCGATGTGCCTTATACTTTTGGCCTTATGGGTACTGTGTTCTTACATTTTTTTTAAATAATTTGGAGTGGATTAGTTTACACCGTTTAACAATTTCATGTGTTAATTTACAGGAGATCTTGGTCAAAGTTTTGACTCGAATGTGACACTTACTCATTATGAAATGAATCCCATAAAAGGGAAAACTGTGTTGTTCGTGGGAGATATGGCATATGCTGATATCTATCCTGATCATGACAACACGAGATGGGATTTGTGGGGTCGGTTTGCTGAGAGAAGTACTGCATATCAACCGTGGATATGGACTGCTGGAAATCATGAAATTGATTTTGCACCTGAACTCGTAAGCTTCCATTGACTTTTTAGTTGATTGATCATCGTCTTCTGTTAGTAAATATTGATTCTGTTATGATCTCAGAAACTTCAGTGTTTTCATTTTTCAATCATGTTGTAAAAATTTTAATATATCTAAATAAATTAATGATATAAGCATAATGTTTCTAGTCGAAAATGAATCTATTTCTCATCAAAATTTAACTTTGCTTTTGTTACATTTTATTTGTTTGGAATGTCTCCTTTTAGTTTATTTGATCATGTTATGAACTCAGAAACTTCATAGTGTTTAATTCAAATTATGTTATGAAAACTATAATACAACTCGAAAGATTCAAGCATCATGTTCCAAGTTGATAATGATACTATGTGACTTCAAAAGTCAATTTTTATGGTTTTGGTTGATCTTGGATTGTCAACTCATAGTTATTGTTTCTGTTAAATATATATTTTTAAATAGTTATTTCAATCATGTTCTGAAATTGTCAAATATGTCTTAAAACGATTCATGGTCGAGCCTTGGAGCATTGTGTTTGAAGCTGAAAACTGAGTCCATTTGACCTCAAAAGTCAAACTTTACCATTGTTTGAACTTTTGGTAATTTTGTTGCAGGGAGAGACTGAACCTTTTAAGCCTTATACTCACAGGTATCAAATCCCGTTTGAGGCATCACAAAGTACTTCACCTCTTTGGTATTCCATCAAGAGAGCTTCAGCATACATCATTGTCTTGTCTTCATATTCAGCTTACGGTATTCAAGTTTTTTTTTTTTTTTTTTTTTTTTTTTTTTTTTTTTTTTTTTTTTTTTTTTAATTAATACGGTAAGGTGTTTCTTGTAATTACTAAATAAAATGTCATTACAGTAAATCTAAATCTGTGAATTCAAATGATTTAGTAGGTTGTTAACATTAACAATAGACTGTCAGGGCATTGACCCGTTTAACCCATTTGATAAGTTCCAATTTAGCTAAATTGTTTGATACCCTTGTGAGATAAATACAAAACCAAAATGGATCAATTTATAAATAAATGGGTTGCCAATACTAGCTCTATGCTAGTCCAGTTGTATATTTTACATAGATTATTATTATTATTTTTTGGCTTGAATCCATTACCAATTAGGAACAAGTTACATTGCTTGTCATTCCAAATCGTCTCTAAGAAAAACTCACACATGTTTTTGTGAAAATTTTGTTGGTACAGGAACGGATATCAAACATTGATTACAATATCGTTAATGGAAAGTGTAGTCCAATACCAGACGAATCTGCCCCTATATACATAACCATTGGGGACGGAGGAAATATTGAGGGCTTGGCAATCAAGTAATAACATCTATTATTGTCTTATCTTACAATACTATTTTTCCTATTTTAAAAATAACTAACTCAAAAGTCTCTTGAATGTTAATGTAGCATGACTGAGCCACAACCGCCGTACTCAGCTTTCAGGGAAGCTAGCTATGGACATGCCATTTTCGACATCATAAACAGAACCCATGCGTACCATAGTTGGCATAGGAACCAAGATGGATATGCTGTGACAGCTGATTCAACGTGGTTTTATAATCGATATTGGTATCATCAAGAACAACATGCATCGGTATAATAACATGTTCGGTTCATTTGTAGGGATACATCATACATTGTCATCTGCGAAACGAGAACTAGGATCTGTTTTTTGTTTAAGTTGCTAGTTGCATACTCGGAGTATCGTTACTGTCAAAAACATTAGGCAATATCTTTTGTTTATTACAGGAAGTTCTATACAGTTGATTTTTGTACGTGTGAAATCAAGAGGGGAGGTATTGTGTTGCATGTGATTAATTTTGTGACAATAGTTGTTAAGTTAATTTTTAATATTGCAAAGTCTCAATTAAGCCACTAAACATTTTCAAAATCTGCTAGATTATCCTTCTTGGAACAATTTTTAGTTTTTTACAGCTTAATGCGGTCTTCTAATAAATCTACCTATTTGGTATAAAGAAAAAATTAAAAGTTCCAAAAATAATTGATATATCTTATATGAAAAATAATATATCTGATTTCGACTTATGTTGTATAAGCTTTATTTTAAAACTGACAAAATTACACCGTTCGTCCCTAAAGTTGTCGACTTTTGCACGGAAAGTCCTTTATCTTTTTTTTTTTGGCAAAAACGTCCCTGAACTCTCCAATAATCGCACGGATTTACCTTTCCATAACTGACGTGGCACATATGGGTACTTTCGTCATTTCACACATAACCCTTTCCAAAAATGTTGCTCGATTGCGTATTTCGTCCCTAAAAGGTTTCTATAAAGGAATCTTCTATAACCTTTTCCTGAAAATTTATGTTTCCAACACAAGTGTCTGCAAAAAAAAATTTCCCGCCCAATCACATCAACATAAAATCATAGAAGTCTCGAAAATCGTCCGACAACTCTGCCTAGAATGGCGTCTCTAACAATGTCTGCCCCAACATGGAAGATGCGCAAGAGAGGAGACAAGGTTCCTGCAGAACAGTTGGAGAAGGAATGTGAGAAGGAATATAAAATTTTAATATCTATAACTAAATCGTAGAATTTGAGGTGTTACATTTGACCTTTCTCGTTTAAAGTTACTGTTTTGTGAATGAGTCGAGTTATTTAAAAAACCAAACATTCCTCGCATACCAAGGGACTAATCCCCACCATCAATCTAAAAAGAAATCAATGGTTGAGATTAAAAGCATTTAATATTTCACTCATTTTTTATAATTTAAATATCTCTTAAACCGTTAATCGTTAAGCGAAAATAATTACACCATCACGACGAGCATTTAATTATCTTTCTATAGACGGGCACTTTGATATACTTTCGACAATTTTTTTTTTTTCGTTTTTTTCACATTTCTTTTCGTGGCCGAAAAATTCATATGTGATATTACATATCACATGTGATATTACATATCACAATATGTGATATATCACATGTGATTATTTCGGCCACAAAAAACGTGAAAAAACCGAAAAAAAAAATATTTTGTCGAAAATATATCAAAGTGCCTATCTATAGAAAGATAATTAAATGCTCGTCGTAACGGTATATTTTTTTTCGCTTAACGATTAACGGTTTGAAAGATATTAATATTTGAAAAAAAGGATGAAAGTGGGTTTTTAAAATTGTTGGGATTAATATCATCCATTAGATCAAATAAAGATGAGGGAAGATGGAAGTATGTTTGTGAATAGTAAACATTTGTAAAATGTTTATATTTAAAATTAAAATTAAAACAAAAATAAAACAAATAAAAAGTTGAAGGGGAACTTGGGAAGAGGGACAAGTATAAACACATTTTCCCTCCCAAAGAATAGGAAGCACCATCAAAAACTGTAAAATCAATTATTTTTTCATAAAATTCGAGCCAAAAACAGAAGAAAGAAAAAAAAACCAAAATGGGTATCATCTGGTACTCAGTTATTGTCTATGTTCTATGGTTCTTGGTCTTTAAATCAACTGATATTGTTGATGGGGGATCAACGAGTGATTTCGTAAGAACATTTGGGAAAACGATAGATATGCCGCTTGATAGTGATGTGTTTCGTGAGCCTAATGGTTATAATGCGCCTCAACAGGTCTTTATTTTGACCCGTTTTGTTACACATTTAACGCGGCTCGTGCATTGGTTGTTTTAACCGATATGGTTAAGTTTTCGGCTATTTTTTATGGGTTTTGTTTAAATGTAAAAACCCTTTTTGTAAATTTGTTTTTGATCTAAGAAATTGGGATAATTTTGAAATAAGGGTGTGTTTGGCTAAACTAATTCGACGTGCTTAATATCTTATTGGAGGCTAAAAACTTAGCCAAACACCCCCTTATAAGCTGTTTTGACTTGGAAGTTTGAAGATTACTTAATCGAAATCGCTACAAGGAGATAAGCAGTGTGTCCATGTTACTAAGCAACCCCAAACAACCCTTAATATTCTATATTTGCTTAGTACTGTATTAGTTTTTGAGATAAGTATTTTGTAGTAAACAGCTTCAAATATTTAAGACAACTTACACTGACAAATAATCCGATAAGGGTTTCATTCTTCTTAATTTTGATGATAATATTGTTTATTGAATTTAAGGTTCATATAACACAAGGAGATCATGAGGGGAAGGCAGTGATTGTATCTTGGGTGACAATGGAGGAACCAGGTTCAAGTACAGTTGTTTATTGGAACGATGATGACGAAAGTAAGAGCATGGCTAAGGGCGTCGTTACTTCCTACACATTCTATGATTATTCTTCTGGATTCATACATCATTGCAATATTACCGATTTGGAGGTACTTATTTTGATCAGTGTTTGCACATTTCTTTCTAGGACTAAATGCATAATTAAGTAATTACGGAGTTTAATACTTTTCAAATTGTTTAAAGAATCATTTGAAATGCAACCTCTGAAAATTTAGATTTAAGGTATTCTGACCCGTTTTCAAAATGATGGCGTGGCAGTACATTTTGACAAGTTTTTTTGTTCCTAGCATAATGCTGACATGCCACTTGGAAACAGACCAAACAGAAATTTTTCTATATAGTTTGCTGCTTTGCGCTTCTTTTAATTAGTCATACATCGCAACCTTTTGATATTATTTTGTTTGGGATTAGGATCTTTACCGCTAATTAGATGAAAGATTGGGTTCATATAATATTGATTGGTTCTATTTATATTTCTCAGTATGATACAAAATACTACTATGAGCTTGGGTTGGGACTGGCATCACGTACTTTCTGGTTTACGACACCTCCTGAAGTAGGACCCGATGTGCCTTATACTTTTGGCCTTATTGGTACTGTGTTCTTACATTTTTTTAAATAAGTTGGAGTGGATTAGTTTACACCCTTTAACCATTTCATGTGTTAATTTACAGGAGATCTTGGTCAAAGTTTTGACTCGAATGTGACACTTACTCATTATGAAATGAATCCCATAAAAGGGAAAACCGTGTTGTTCGTGGGAGATATTGCATACGCTGATATCTATCCTGATCATGATAACACGAGATGGGATTTGTGGGGTCGGTTTGCTGAGAGAAGTACTGCATATCAACCATGGATTTGGACTGCTGGAAATCATGAAATTGATTTTGCACCTGAACTTGTAAGCTTCCGTTGACTTTTTAGTTGATTGATCATCGTCTTATGTTAGTAAATATTGATTCCGTTATGATCTCAGAAACTTCAGTGTTTTCAATCATGTTGTAAAAAATTTAATATATCTAAAAGAAATCATGATATAAGCATAATGTTTCTAGTTGAAAATGAATCTATTTCTCATCAAAATTTAACTTTGCCTTTGTTTTACACTTTTAGATATGTTTTGGGTTTAATTACTCTACTTAACGTTATTTAAAACTTAATGAAAAGTAGAACGTGAGTAAAGAAATTAAAATGAACGAGAAAATAAAACATAAACGTAAAAAGAGATAAAAGAAAGAAATAAAAGAAATAAAGATGGAGGGAAGATGAATAGTGGAGATTAGTCCCTTGTAAAAAAAGTTTCGTTCTCAAATGATTTTTATCTTCGTGAATAGTAAACATTTGTAAAATGTTTATATTTAAAATTAAAATTAAAACAAAAATAAAACAAATAAAAAGTTGAAGGGAACTTGGGAAGAGGGACAAGTATAAACACATTTTCCCTCCCAAAGAATAGGAAGCACCATCAAAAACTGTAAAATCAATTATTTTTTCATAAAATTCGAGCCAAAAACAGAAGAAAGAAAGAACCAAAATGGGTATCATCTGGTACACTGTTATTGTCTATGTTCTATGGTTCTTGGTCTTTAAATCAACTGATATTGTTGATGGGGGATCAACGAGTGATTTCGTAAGAACATTTGGGAAAACGATAGATATGCCGCTTGATAGTGATGTGTTTCGTGAGCCTAATGGTTATAATGCGCCTCAACAGGTCTTTATTTCGACCCGTTTTGTTACACATTAAACGCGGCTCGTGCATTGGTTGTTTTAACCGATATGGTTAAGTTTTCGGCTATTTTTTATGGGTTTTGTTTAAATGTAAAAACCCTTTTTTGTAAATTTGTTTTTGATCTAAGAAATTGGGATCATTTTGAAATAAGGGTGTGTTTGGCTAAACTAATTCGACGTGCTTAATATCTAATTTGAGGCTAAAAACTTAGCCAAACACCCCTTATAAGCTGTTTTGGCTTGGAAGTTTGAAGATTACTTGTTCAAAATTGCTACAAGGAGATAAGCAGTGTGTCCATGTTATTAAGCAACCCCGTGTCCGTGTTATTAAGCAACTCCAAACAAGCCTTAATATTCCATATTTGCTTATTAGTTTGTGAGATAAGCATTTTGTAGTAAATAGCTTCAAATATTGAAAACAACTTATTTCACTAACGAATAATCCGATAAGGGTCCCATTCTTCTTAATTTTGATGATAATATTGTTTATTGAATTTAAGGTTCATATAACACAAGGAGATCATGAGGGGAAGGCAGTGATTGTATCTTGGGTGACAATGGAGGAACCAGGTTCAAGTACAGTTGTTTATTGGAACGATGATGACGAAAGTAAGAGCATGGCTAAGGGCGTCGTTACTACCTACACATTCTATGATTATTCTTCTGGATTCATCCATCATTGCAATATTACCGATTTGGAGGTACTTATTTTGATCAGTAGTTTGCACATTTCTTTCGAAGACTAAACTCGTAATTAAGCAGTCATATTTTTTTGTCAAATTGTTGTTTTGAAAAACAAATAACTCTTTTACCCGAAAAAATCATTAAACGTGTTAGCTGAAGTATTCAAAATCAAACTTCTGAAAAGTTATATTTAAGGTAATCTGACCCGTTTTCAAAATGATGAGCAGTACACTCTTTATTTGCACATTGATATTACGTTTTTGTCTTTCCCTTTTGAAAGAGCTAATACTCTTTAAGATGAACTAGTTTCTATAATTCGATTTCCGCCCCCAATAAATATGTTGAAGTTCTGTCACTGAATATTGCAGTCTTTTCATATTACTGTGTTTGGGATTGCGATGTTTACCCAAGTTAGATGCAAGATTCGGTTCAAATCATATTGATTAATTTGGTTTGTATTTCTCAGTATGATACAAAATACTACTATGAGCTTGGGTTGGGACTGGCATCACGTACTTTCTGGTTCACGACGCCTCCTGAAGTAGGACCCGATGTGCCTTATACTTTTGGCCTTATTGGTACTGTGTTCTTACATTTTTTAAAATAATTTGGAGTGGATTAGTTTACACCCTTGAACCATTTCATGTGTTAATTTACAGGAGATCTTGGTCAAAGTTTTGACTCGAATGTGACACTTACTCATTATGAAATGAATCCCATAAAAGGGAAAACCGTGTTGTTCGTGGGAGATATTGCATACGCTGATATCTATCCTGATCATGATAACACGAGATGGGATTTGTGGGGTCGGTTTGCTGAGAGAAGTACTGCATATCAACCATGGATTTGGACTGCTGGAAATCATGAAATTGATTTTGCACCTGAACTTGTAAGCTTCCATTGACTTTTTAGTTGATTGATCATCGTCTTATGTTAGTAAATATTGATTCCGTTATGATCTCAGAAACTTCAGTGTTTTCAATCATGTTGTAAAAAATTTAATATATCTAAAAGAAATCATGATATAAGCATAATGTTTCTAGTTGAAAATGAATCTATTTCTCATCAAAATTTAACTTTGCCTTTGTTTTACATTTTTATTTGTTTGGAATGTCTCCTTTTAGTTTATTTGATCATGTTATGAACTCAGAAACTTCATAGTGTTTAATTCAAATTATGTTGTGAAAATTATAATAAGATTCAAAAGATTTAACTTTTAAGCATCATGGTGGAAGTTGATAATGATACTATGTGACCTCAAAAGTCAAATTTTGCTGTTTTGGTTGATCTTGGATTGTCAACTCCTGGTTATTGTTTCGGTTATTATTTAAAAAAATAATAATAATAAAAAAAAAAAATAATAAATAAAAAAAAATTGTTCTTTCAATCATGTTCTGCAATTGTCAAATATGTCTAAAACAATTCATGGTCAAGCCTTGGAGCATTGTGTTTGAAGCTGAAAACGAGCCCATTTGACCTCAAAAGTCAAACTTTACCATTGTTTGAACTTTTGGTAATTTTGTTGCAGGGAGAGACTGAACCTTTTAAGCCTTATACTCACAGGTATCAAATCCCGTTTGAGGCATCACAAAGTACTTCACCTCTTTGGTATTCCATCAAGAGAGCTTCAGCATACATCATTGTCTTGTCTTCATATTCAGCTTACGGTATTCAAGTTTTCTTTAAATCATAAAATTCTTACTGTACATAGAATCTTTGAGAAAACCAAAAGTAAGTGCAACTTAATAAGTTCCATATATTGCACAATTGTATAGGTAAATACACTCCTCAATACAACTGGCTAGAGAAAGAACTGCCTAAAGTTGATAGAAGCGAAACACCATGGTTGATTGTTATGACACATACACCATTGTACAATAGCTACATCTATCACTATATGGAAGGTGAATCCATGAGAGTCCAGTTCGAGCCTTGGTTTGTGAAGTACAAGGTTGATGTTGTATTTTCTGGCCATGTCCATGCCTATGAACGCTCGGTAAGTCCGTGTGTACAATTTTTTCCCATATATTTTGCCTTAAGTCTTTAGAGATGTAGATCATTATACTGCAGTCTGAAGGTTTTGACAATATTAAAGTTTGTCCGTTAACACCCATGGTAATTCACTGAGCAATACAGATTCTGTAATTCCAGTTCATGATTAATAACTTACCTTGAGCGAGACCTATGGGTGGCAAGATGAGCTGGTTGGGTCGGTTGGGTACCAGGTTATAACTGGAATGGGTCTTTTTTAGAGCTGGTGAAAACAACCTGGTCCTGGTTCTTTTTTTTTTTTTTTTTTCCCCTAAAGGTAAGGTGTTTCTTGTAATTACTAAATAAAATGCCATTACAGTACATCTAAATCTGTGAATTCAAACGATTTAGGAGGTTGTTAACATTAACAATAGACTGTCAGGGCATTGACCTGTTTAACCCATTTGATAAGTTCCAATTTAGCTAGATTGTTTGATACCCTTGTGAGATAAATACAAAACCAAAATGGATCAATTAATAAATAACTGGGTTGCCATTACCAGCTCTATGCTAGTCCAGTTGTATATTTTACATAGATTGTTTTTTATGGCTTGAATCCATTACCAGTTAGGAACAAGTTACATTGCTTGTCATTCCAAATCGTCTCTAAGAAAAACTCACACATGCTTTTGTGAAAATTTTGTTGGTACAGGAACGGATATCAAACATTGATTACAATATCGTTAATGGGAAGTGTAGTCCAGTACCAGACGAATCTGCCCCTATATACATAACCATTGGGGACGGAGGAAATAATGGAGGGCTTGGCAATAAAGTAATAACATCTATTGTCTTATTGTACAATACTATTTTTCCTATTTAAAGAACAACTAACTCAAAAGTCTCTTGAATGTTTATGTAGCATGACTGAGCCACAACCAACATACTCAGCTTTCAGGGAAGCTAGCTATGGACATGCCATTTTCGACATCATAAACAGAACCCATGCGTACCATAGTTGGCATAGGAACCAAGATGGATATGCTGTGACAGCTGATTCAACGTGGTTTTATAATCGATATTGGTATCATCAAGAACAGCATGCATCGATATAATAACATGTTCGATTCATTTGTAGGGATACATCATACATTGTCATCTGCGAAATGAGAACTAGGATCTGTTGTTTGTTTAAGTTGCTAGTTGCATACTCGGAGTATCGTTACTGTCAAAAACTTTAGGCAATATCTTTTGTTTATTACAGGAAGTTCTATACAGTTGATATTTGTACGTGTGAAATCAAGAGGGGAGCTATTGTGTTGCAAGTGATTAATTTTGTGACAATAGTTGTTAAGTTAATTTTTAATATTGCAAAGTCTCAATTAAGCCACTAAACATTTTCAAAATCTGCTAGATTATCCTTCTTGGAACAATTTTTAGTTTTTTACAGCTTAATGCGGTCTTCTAATAAATCTACCTATTTGGTATAAAGAAAAAATTAAAAGTTCCAAAAATAATTGATATATCTTATATGAAAAATAATATACTATCTGATTTCGACTTATGTTGTATAAGCTTTATTTTAAAACTTGTCGCTTTAAAATAAAAAATAATATATCTGATTGCTAGACGAGTACCCGTGCATAGCAACGGGATTTTATAGCGACAGATAGTTTATTGATAAAAAAAAGTTTATACGTTATAAACGAAAAATAATAAAAGTTTGAAGATTTGGGAATTAAACATAATGTTTTGAAACCCGGTTCGACCCGGGTGGTTCAACCGGTTGAACCGTTCCGGTCGAAAAATGGGTCGATTTAAACCGGGTCAACTTGCTAGGTTGGATCGGAAATGGGTCAAATTAAACCGGGTTAACCCGCCGGGTTTGAAGCATCCCGGGTCAACCCGGTTTGTGTTTTAATTGGTTGTACAATGTGAATAAATCATTGTACTTTTAAGTAATGGATAATGTTTTGAAACCCGGTTCGACCCGGGTGGTTCAACCGGTTGAACCGTTCCGGTCGAAAAATGGGTCGATTTAAACCGGGTCAACTTGCTAGGTTGGATCGGAAATGGGTCAAATTAAACCGGGTTAACCCGCCGGGTTTGAAGCATCCCGGGTCAACCCGGTTTGTGTTTTAATTGGTTGTACAATGTGAATAAATCATTGTACTTTTAAGTAATGGATAATGTTTTGAAACCCGGTTCGACCCGGGTGGTTCAACCGGTTGAACCGTTCCGGTCGAAAAATGGGTCGATTTAAACCGGGTCAACTTGCTAGGTTGGATCGGAAATGGGTCAAATTAAACCGGGTTAACCCGCCGGGTTTGAAGCATCCCGGGTCAACCCGGTTTGTGTTTTAATTGGTTGTACAATATGAATAAATCATTGTACTTTTAAGTAATGGATAATGTTTTGAAACCCGGTTCGACCCGGGTGGTTCAACCGGTTGAACCGTTCCGGTCGAAAAATGGGTCGATTTAAACCGGGTCAACTTGCTAGGTTGGATCGGAAATGGGTCAAATTAAACCGGGTTAACCCGCCGGGTTTGAAGCATCCCGGGTCAACCCGGTTTGTGTTTTAATTGGTTGTACAATGTGAATAAATCATTGTACTTTTAAGTAATGGATAATGTTTTGAAACCCGGTTCGACCCGGGTGGTTCAACCGGTTGAACCGTTCCGGTCGAAAAATGGGTCGATTTAAACCGGGTCAACTTGCTAGGTTGGGTCGAAAAAGGGTCAAATTAAACCGGGTCAACCCGCCGGGTTTGAAGCGTCCCGGGTCAACCCGCTTTGTGATTTGTATTAATAGTTTTCAACATTTTCTTTTTTAGTTTCAACTTTTCACTTTTCAGTTTTTCCTTCGGGTACCCCGTGACGATTAACCGGAGAAATAGATTTCGATGAAGCTTGATTCACCAGTTTGTATCGGTTTCAACGGGTCCTCTCTGGTTCATTTTTGGATGGTTTTTATTGGTTAGCCGAACCGGTCGCGACACTGGTTCCCGGTTAAACCCGTTGGTCCCGTCCAGTTTTCAAAACTATATGTACAATCAACTTGTTAGGTTCTATGAAGCTTTGCGTGTTTTATTAATTTGTATAATGTATATAATAACATGTACTTTTCATTTTAGGGTGTTTAAAAATAACATTAATTAGTGTGTTTAATTATTTCATATGGATTATATTGTAGCTTATTTAAATTGTACATTATGAAAATTTTATTGTACTTTTTAGTAAGTGATGTTTTAATTGGTTGTATTTAATTTGGTAGATATGTTTTAATTGGTTGTACAATGTGAATAAATCATTGGTGTTTTAATAGAGTATTAATTACATTATTTTTCTCTCTCATATGACCAATTGTTGAAAACTCAACTTTTCACTTTGACTGTTTTTCCTTTATAAGTAGTATAGATAAGCTTTATTTTAAAACTTGTCGCTTTATATAATCTAATTATAATTATGATAAAAACCACTTTTGAGCATAAAGTGTGGCCAAGTTATAGGTACAATTTGGTACCTATGGCTTGGAGTCGCCAAACCTTTATACGTGTTATTGGTTTCGACACTGGTGTCGTTTTATTAGTTTATTTTCCCTTCTATGTATGTGTTTGCGTTTGTTATTTTGTGGGTCTCGTGGCTATAACTCTATGTTACCACTAACAACAATTTTTTATGTTCATTTATATTATATTATATGATTACTTGCGCATAGCGGCAACGATGTATAGTATTTTTAGTTGTTTAAATTGTAATTAGGTATTTATATATTTAAGAGAATTAAATGTCTTTTTATAAGTAAATGTATTTTTGTCTGACAACATTACTCTGATTTTTATGCTTTATGCAAATGTGTTTTTTTATATATATGTACTACTAGATGAGTACCCCGTGCATAGTAAAGGGGTTTTATAGCGACAAACATTTACAGTTGTGATATTTATGTTATTCAATTTTATCAACTATGAGCTAACACAACAATAAAAAGAAGTTGTAATATGGTTTCTTATATAGTAGAGTTTGTGAATGAATTGTTAGAAATTATTAATGTTGAGATTAGATATATTAAAAAGAATTCTTTTTCTAAAACTATAATAATAATAATAATAATAATAATAATAATAGTAATAATAAATGGTTATCTAAAGTTGTTGTGCATTTTTTTGAAATTTTGAGTAGAAACATTGTTAGGACAATATTTCATGAAAGGAAACATTGTTTGAATTTTTATTTATGAATAAAAGGTATTTTAGAGATTAAACATTATTCATGTTTAAGTTTTCGAAGTTTTAACCAAAAACAATTTTGCTTTATACGTATTAGAGATAGAAGATGTAAAGCGGTAAAAGCTAGCTTTCTTTTGATGATAAATAAAGTTGCGCTTGTTTTTCATATGTTTTTATGTCTAATAAGCAAAATCATGCTTTTTGAGAAAAGATATAAATATAAGGCCTCGTTAAGATACAAGGAGTGAGAATTGGGTAAAAAAAAATCTTTATAAAATAAAGAAAAATAAAATATTATTATGTATAAAAGTAAACAAACAAACACACTTATTTCAATATTTTTCATTCGGACAAAAAAGGAAATGAAGAATGGCCGAGTAAAATGATAGTGTTAAAGTTGAGGGAGAAAAGATGTAAAATAGACCGTGACCAACCGACTGGTAATCATCATTACGCACATTGTCAACGACACGACTTCCAAATAACCTCTCGTCGATTTTTAAAAATTTAAATCTCTAAATTAAAAAAATTAAATGGATCTGGGATTTAACATCTGATAACAAGATGAATGAATGATTTGTTTTAGAAGAAGAAATGACGGATCAGACGATCATCGATAACAATTCTTCTTCGTCTCAACAACAACAAACTGTTACTAATCATCATGAAAATGAAATTAATAATAATGAGAGTGTAATAAAAAAAGATATACTTGAAGATCCTGAAACATTTAGCTGTGTGCTTCAGCCTTGTTTGTCTTCTTCTTCCAATGAGGATGATCGTAATTACGTGGGTATTCGCCGCATCCTTTTGTTCCGCAAGGCTCAATCAGGCGTCCTTCGTCGAAAGGTACCTATTCGTGTTTTGACGATTATTTTTACTCGTAAATGTAATGTGTGATTAATTTGATACATAATTAGGGGCTGTTTGTTTAATTAAGCTTATGGCTATGTTTGGCGCAAAGCTTTTTGGAGCTTTTTGGGGCAATGAGCGGTGAGCAATGAGCTTTTTGAATTTTAGTGTTCGTTTGGCATGAGAGCTGTGAGCTTTGCTATTTTTTAGGAAAGCTCATTTTCCCAATGCTTCTTTATGAAGCTGTGAGCTTTTTTGGCTAATGCTCACAGCTACTGCTCACAGCTCACTGCTACTGCTCACAGCTACTTTTGCCAGCTATGTTTGGCGCAAAGCTTTTTGGAGCTTTTTGGGGCAATGAGCGGTGAGCAATGAGCTTTTTGAATTTTAGTGTTCGTTTGGCATGAGAGCTGTGAGCTTTGCTATTTTTTAGGAAAGCTCATTTTTTCAATGCTTCTTTATGAAGCTGTGAGCGTGAGCAATGAGCTGTGGCTACTGACGCTACTGCTCACCGCTACTTTTGCCAAACATAGCCATATCTCACCATATCACTTAAGGAAGGAAAGTCATGAAAATGAAGTAAAACAAAAAAGGTTGTATTCTCGAGTAGTATTACTTAAGGAGGAAAAGAGAAAGGAAAAAATAAACCACGCTGAAAATGTTTACTTGAGGCCATGTCATATAAGCTAGCTTAAACAAACACTCCCTTAATTAGTTTTTACGTGTGTTTTAAATAAGTGTTTAATTACAAGACTAGTAAATTCATTGATAACTGTATTATAGTTTGCTATAACTATAGACACTAGAAACGGATTATTATTATTTATTATGTCTTTTACTGAATTATGTATGTGTAATAAGTAGAATTAATTAGCTGCTTTTTGTGGTGATTTATTTTGATTATTTAAGCATTCGTAAGGTGTCCATAAAGTCTTGGAAGAGACCAAAGAAAAACGATTACATAAAAGACAAAAAAGCTCAACTTCTTTGGAATGACGGTTACCCTTTTAGAGCTGTATTAATCAGATAATTAGAATTAGTTTTGTTTGAAGCTAAAACTGATCATTTTACCTCCACAAAAGTGTGTTGATGTGCTTGCACAAGATAATTACGGGGTTGAGAGTTTGGTGGAATCTGATTATTTACGAATTTATATGTGAAAATGAAAAATAGTTGAACCTCATGTAATAATCAGATTATTAATCAGTTTTGCTGTAGCTAAAACTAATTTTTGACCTCTGAATAAGCGTATACTGAGATTATGTTAAAGTTCAACCAACACTAGAAACCTGATTATATGTCACTTGGTAATCACTTTCAAATGGATTAACAAACATTCTCTAGTCATTTGTTCTGGATGAAGAATATTTTTAACAACAAATCTTTAGTTTTTCTTGCCAACAGAATTTGCAATTTGAAAAACGAAAACTATGCTGCTTGCTTTTATGAGCATTGAATATAACTGTGACAAGTGTTGTTTGTAGGATTGGAGATGCAATGGGAAAGGCTATGTGGCGTATCGTAATTTCATTAACCGGCCAGATAATTGGATGAATTCTCAAGTACCTAGTCGAGGTAGCACCCCTGGAACCAGGTGACTCAACCTTTTACATACTTCTGATTCATATTCTTACACTTCTTTTTTTGGTTTCATATAATTCTGACATAAGGCTAATTTACTGGTTGGTTTATCAGTGGGCGATGGTTATCTTCTCCAAGTCAACTCTCCATGGCGCTTGAGATGGAAAGCTGGACTGGTAGCAGGGTATGTTCTAATCCTTTCTTCAGCGCCTCAGCCTATCAGCATATTAAATTGGGAGAATAAGTCCTGCGTTTTGATAGTTGATACTTTTTTCAGGATCTGCGTGAGAGTCAAACACTGAGTCGTACTGTTAGTTTAGGTGCAAATTTAAGTGACATTGAACTACCAGGTCGAAAGCCTGAGCCTGCATATTCTTTCGTGGGAATGCATTGCATCTTTGATGAATGCAAATCCATGGGTAAGTTAGGAGACGAATTTGTGATTGGTCATTTTTTATAGGTGTTACTTCTTTTTCTGGGATTGAGTGTTTTTGTTTTAAATGCAGTTACTGTTATAAAATTTGGGCACATGAGTTCTGATATACTTGCCTATGGAGCAACGGATGGTACCATAACAGTTTGCACCGTCTCTGACCCACCTTCAGTCACGAATAAGTTTATTGGGCACTCAAAAGATGTCACAGGTTGGATCAACTGGTACTGACCCTTTAGTCTTTTCTTTCATGTCTCTTGATGCGTTTTACAATTTCTTTATCTACCGCTAAGTATCATTGTTATTGTTGAAACTTAAACGTAGAAAATAAGTTCAGAAAAATAGGTCATGAAAACAAAATATGCCTTTGATGCTACACATTAATCATTGAATAGAGTTTAAGGTGGAAATAGTCAAAAGTATGCATATAGTTGGACCACATTATTGTACTAAACATTATATGAGGTTCAGAAATACAAAATAATTCCACTAACAATATATATTTTGGAGAGATCAGACTTTATTCAGCCTTGAAAATGTTTGGGATTTTCGATATGTGCTATTTCTGGGACAGATGTAATATAATTTGATGACCTACACTCTTCATTCAAGGACTCCTGTATGATTACACATTAAAAAAGGCACCAATACGTTTAATATAGAATGCACAATCGTTGGGGATGAATGCATCTTTAATTTCAAAATATCATACATTGATTGCAATGGAAAAAATGTTAGTCCTGAGGTCTTGGTCTTCTATATTTTTAATCTTTTTCTTTTCATTTTCAGATTTCGACTTCTCATTGAACAACCAGTACATTGCATCATCTTCATTGGATAAAACTGTGAGAGTATGGGACATTCCAAATGGCCTTTGCATTCGAGTAATATATGGAGTTACCTCTCAGCTATGTATTCGATTTCATCCTGTAAGTGTACATCAACAGTGAATATGTTTTTAAATTATGTACTGTTATATTTTACACTTCTTTCTCTTAGAACATTATATCATCTATCGTTTTACTTTTGGGTTTAAATCTCTGCTTAGAAATTGATTTTCCTATTAAGTTTTATATAGCAGATTTGCCATCTGTCTTTTACCTCTATCATATGCTCCATTGGTTTTGGTACGGGGTACACTTCAATTATCATTTAGAAAGAACTAATTTGCTTCTCATTTTGGGATTATAATCAGCTCAATGCATATACAGAAATGTAAATGGCCATACACTAATAACTCATGCATAGGTACGTTTTGGTTTATTTGGATTGATTACTTGCAGGTTTATGAATGGTAGCACAAATGAAAAAAATATTAAGAAGGTTGATCTTGAAATAATTTCAAAAGAAAGCATCAAACCAGCTAGTCCAACTCCGCGTCATCTAAGAACCTTCAAGTTATCAATTATAGACCAATTTACGGGTGATGTATACATCCCTATGATCTTGTTTCTTCCAAATACCAACAAGGCTAGTGTTACGGATGTCGTAACCAAAAGATCTATACATCTCAAGGAGGCTTTATCTGAGATTCTAACTCAATTTTATCCTGTTGCTGGAAAAGTTATGGATAACTTGCACATCGAGTGTAATGATGAAGGAGTCTATTACATGGAGGCTCGAGTAAACCAAACACTCAAAGATTTTCTTTGTGATCCAGATGATCATAAAGTGAGGGAGTTGATGCCTGAAAGTCCTCGAACTGAAGAATCGTCTGTAAGAAATTTTGTTTTAGGTGTTCAGGTAAGTTTTAACTTTTAAGTATCAACGCTTTTGTTTTATATTTGTTGTCAATATGCATTTTATTAAACAAAAAGTTGTATTAAAGATATGTCTCATCTTGTATATATCTATATATATATCAGGTAAGCATATTCAGTTGTGGTGGGATTGGCCTTTGCTTGAGCGCGTCACACAAAATCTTTGACGGACACACATACTTTATGTTTTTGAAAGCGTGGGCTGAAGTTGCTAGAGGCTCACAGCAAACAATTTCACCAACTTTTATGGCTTCTGAGATCTTTCCTAACAATCCTTCCTTGGAATACTCAGTTCCTTCCAAGTTACTGTCCACCAAAATGTTTAGTACCAAAAGATTCTTGTTTGATTCTACGGCTTTAGCATTACTAAAGGCCCAACCAGTTACCTACAGTAGTTCATCACGTGCACCAACTCGAATGGAGGCCACAACCGCCGTAATTTGGAAGGCTGCTGCACACGCAGCATCCACCGTCAGACCTTTTAGTCCACAATCACCATATGCTATGTTGTCAGTGGTGAATTTCCGAAATAGGGCGTTACCACCTATACCCAATGAGAACATTGGAAACCTTTTTGATCTAGCCGGTGCGATTTGCTTTCCTGAAAGCAAACCAGACTTGCCAACCTTGATGGGTTTACTGAGAGAATCAATAGCGAAAATAAACTCGGATCATATAGAATCCATGAAAGGGAAAAAAGGGCATGAGACATTCAACGAGATATTAAGGAACTTGAACCATCTGGCAAATGTGACACAGGAAGGAGACTGCATGATTGCTAGCAGCCTCTTGAATAGTGGAATGTATGAGTTAGATTTCGGATGGGGAAAGCCGATATGGTTTTACACAATGAATATGGGTTTATGCAGGTTTTTGCATCTGAATGATACGCTAAAGGGTGATGGTGTTGAAGCTATAGTCACGTTAAGTCCCGAAGAAATGGAGATATTTGAGCGTGACCCTGAGCTTCTGTCCTATGCTACGCTCAATTCTAGTCCCCTTCAGTTTCTCAACCATTGATTGGATAGATTTTGATCAACAAACACGTAACAAGTACATGCATGAATATTGGAAAGAAAACATGCATAGAAAGTTCATTAATTAGAGTAAAAGTGTATTCATAAAAAACTTAATATATCCTTCAATACGCAATTCTGCATCAGGGAGTACTAGAGCGAAGACATAATATTTTTGGCTTTGGATTCTTAAACTTTTGTGCAGACACCAACGGAACCTCAATTCGACAATACTGAAGGGCCTTTCATAATAAGTCTAATTGTAAGAGCATTAATCTCAACTTGCGTTTTATAAGCAAGTTTCTCCAAAGTTGCGTTCGCAAATTAGTGATGTTCAACTTTATTTATCTTACAATGTCAATAGATTACTTAATTTATGTTTTCAAAACCCCTTACTTAACTCTATTTTGTAATTGATTTTTGTAGCTTCTTGCTAGTTTTATATAATCCAGCCGTTTAAAAAAAAATTATGTTTTCAAAACGCAATAATCTAAAAATTGCCTCGATCCGAAACACAATTTCAGCCACTAGCTCTCTAACTACCTTCTTAACTGTGAACTAGAAAAACTGATTTTTCCTTCTAAATTTTGCATGCCATCTTTGGGAAAAGCTTAAAAAGTTGAGCACACTCTAGACAAAATTTATAATAATGTGTTACGGTTGTATAGACTTCCTATCTTAGATACCATTGTTGATTTTATTATGCCGAAATATTTAATACTTTTTAAATTAGAGTTGTTGCATGGCTCGTGGTCCCAATTCAGCAATTAAGTAGATGTGCCATGTTTCTACTTATCTAGCTAGCTAGCTCATCAAGTGCCGGGGCGAAGCCAGAAATTTGTGTTAAGGGGGGCCGTAAATAATTTGGATAATAACATACATTTCATGGAACAGTTATCTTAGTGGGTTTAATGGTTCAACCATCCACACCGACTTACAACACATATGAAATTACAATTAAGACTTTAAGTAATTATATATAACTTTAAATCATCAATAAAATACTATCTGTCAAATCAACAAACAATTTAAATCATCAATAAAATTCTCTATTATTAACAAACTTTTAAGTAGGTATCTAGCTTTGCTAAGTCAATAAATTCTTAATCCTTCTTTTCCTTCTAACAACTATTCCTCAAACATAAAAAATGTTTTCCTAAATCCTATGAAAGATAGAAAAAGTGTTTTATAATTATGTTTTCCTAAATCCTATGAAAGATAGAAAAAGTGTTTTATAATTATGCAACACGACCTCGAAACAGATTTCACACACACTATATATGACATGTAACATATTAATGTGAATTAAATTGACACGGAGGTAGTATGCATATAAGTGATAAACATCCAAAAATAAGTAGTTTTGTGTGTGTTTAACTATTTTAAAAGTACAAGACTACTTTGAAATAAGCAATCACGAACATCCATTGTGTCAAAAGAGTTGGCAGAGTCGTTAGCGTTTGAGTCCACAGTACTTGGTTTGATACCGTAACGACCTTTTAGTATATGTTTTTGCTACCTTGGTGAAAATTCTTAGCAATGTAGCTTGGAAATATACATCAAAATTGTCATATATAAAATATGTTTAATTTGATATAATAGAACTCAAATAGCTGAACAATTTCTATTAAAGCTCAAGTAAATCTGTAACACATGATATTGGGTTCTTACTGCCAATCTCATCATTCAAAAATAGGAACTCTAACATGGG
>LBNU01014544.1:97748-123993 GCA_014162995.1 Artemisia annua
TGTAACGACGCCCTTCAGCCATGCTCTTACTTTCGTCCCATCATTCGTTCCAATAAACAACTTACTTGGACGCTGGTTCCTCCATTTGTCACCCAAGATAGCAATCACTGCTCCCCTCATTGATCCCCCCTCCTTGTGTTTTATATGAACCTTAAAATTCAATAAATCAATATTATCCATCAAAAATAAGAAGAATGGGGGAACCGCTTATCGGTATTATTCGTTAGTGAACATAAGTTGTTTTCAATTATTGAAGTATTTACTACAAAATGCTTATCTCACAAACTAAAAGCAAATATGGAAATTAAGGCTTGTTTGAGTTGCTTAATAACACCGGGAAAACACGGGGTTTGCTTAATAACCATGGACACCACTGGCTTATCTCCGCTTGTAGCAATTTTGAACACAAGTAATTCCTTCAACTTCCAAGGCAAAACGCTTATAGTGGGTGTTTGCTAAGTTTTTTACCTCAATTAGATATTAAGCACGTCGAATTAGTTTAGCCAAACAACACCCTTATTCAAAAATGTATCCAATTCTTAGATCAAAAACAAATTTACAAAAAAGGGTTTTTAACATTTAAACAAAACGCCATAAATAAATAGCCGAAAACTTAAACCATGATCGGTTAAAACAACCAATGGCACGAGCCGCCTTTAATGTGTAAGCAAACGGTCGAAATAAGACCTGTTAGGCGCATTATAACCCATTAGGCTCCACGAAAACATCACTATCAACGCGGCCATGATCTATCGTTTTCCCCAAATGTTCTTACGAAATCAGCCCTTCGTTGATCCCCGCAATGCAAAACATATCAGTTGATTTAAAGACCAGAACCATAGACTAGACAATAACAGTGTACCAAAGATGTACGGCATATTTGTTCTTTCTTTTCCTGTTTTTGGCTTCCGATTTTAATGAAAAAATAATTGAATTTAGCAGTTTTGATGGTGCTTCCTATTCTTTGGGAGGGAAAATGTGTTTATCCTTGTCACTCTTCCCAAGTTCCCTTAAACTTTTTATTTGTTTTATTTTTGTTTAATTAATTTTAAATATAAAAACATTTTTTTTAACCCAAATGTTTACTATTCACGAATAAAAACTCTTGAGAAACGAAAACTTTTTTTACAAGGGACTAATCTCCACTGATTCATATTCCCTCCCATCTTTATTTTGATCCTAAATGGATGATATTAATTCCCAACAATTTAAAAAACCCACTTCATTTTTTTTTTTTTTTTTTTTTTTTAATTTTTTTCAAAATATTAATATCTTTCAAATCGTTAGCCTACCAGACGAATCTGCCCCTATATACATAACCATTGGGGACGGAGGAAATATTGAGGGCTTGGCAATCAAGTAATAACATCTATTGTCTTATCTTACACTACCATTTTTCCTATTTTAACAATAACTAACTCAAAAGTCTCTTGAATGTTAATGTAGCATGACTAAGCCACAGCCGACTTACTCAGCTTTCAGGGAAGCTAGCTATGGACATGCCATTTTCGACATCATAAACAGAACCCATGCGTACCATAGTTGGCATAGGAACCAAGATGGATATGCTGTGACAGCTGATTCAACGTGGTTTTATAATCGATATTGGTATCATCAAGAACAGCATGCATCGATATAATAACATGTTCGATTCATTTGTAGGGATACATCGTACATTGTCATCTGCGAAACGAGAACTAGGATCTGTTGTTTGTTTAACTTGCTAGTTGCATACTCGGAGTATCGTTACTGTCAAAAACTTTAGGCAATATCTTTTGTTTATTACAGGAAGTTCTATACAGTTGATATTTGTACGTGTGAAATCAAGAGGGGAGCTATTGTGTTGCAAGTGATTAATTTTGTGACAATAGTTGTTAAGTTAATTTTTAATATTGCAAAGTCTCAATTAAGCCACTAAACATTTTCAAAATCTGCTAGATTATCCTTCTTGGAACAATTTTTAGTTTTTTACAGCTTAATGCGGCCTTCTAATAAATCTACCTATTTGGTATAAAGAAAAAATTAAAAGTTCCAAAAATAATTGATATATCTTATATGAAAAATAATATATCTGATTTCGACTTATGTTGTATAAGCTTTATTTTAAAACTTGTCGCTTTAAAATAAAAAATAATATATCTGATTGCTAGACGAGTACCCGTGCATAGCAACGGGATTTTATAGCGACAGATAGTTTATTAATAAAAAAAAGTTTATACGTTATAAACGAAAAATAATAAAAGTTTGAAGATTTGGGAATTAAACATAATGTTTTGGAACCCGGTTCGACCCGGGTGGTTCAACCGGTTGAACCGTTCCGGTCGAAAAATGGGTCGATTTAAACCGGGTCAACTTGCTAGGTTGGGTCGAAAACGGGTCAAATTAAACTGGGTCAACCCGGCGGGTTTGAAGCGCCCCGGGTCAACCCGGTTTGTGATTTGTATTAATAGTTTTCAACATTTCCTTTTTTAGTTTCAACTTTTCACTTTTCAGTTTTTCCTTCGGGTAGCCTGTGACGATTAACCGGAGAAATAGATCTCGATGAGGCCTGATTCACCAGTTTGTATCGGTTTCAACGGGTCCTCTCTGGTTCGTTTTTGGATGGTTTTTATTGGTTAGCTGAACCGGTGGCGACACTGGTTCCCGGTTAAACCCGTTGGTCCCGTCCAGTTTTCAAAACTATATGTACAATCAACTTGTTAGGTTCTATGAAGCTTTGCGTGTTTTATTAATTTGTATAATGTATATAATAACATGTACTTTTCATTTTAGGGTGTTTAAAAATAACATTAATTAGTGTGTTTAATTATTTCATATGGATTATATTGTAGCTTATTTAAATTGTACATTATGAAAATTTTATTGTACTTTTTAGTAAGTGGTGTTTTAATTGGTTGTATTTAATTTGGTAGATATGTTTTAATTGGTTGTACAATGTGAATAAATCATTGTACTTTTAAGTAATGAGGTGTTTTAATAGAGTATTAACTAGTTATAATGCCCGCGCACGCGCGGGTTTTTTTCTAATTTTTTTTTAATTATATTTTTATTTCTTAAAAAACAAATAATTTAATTTTTGTTTTGTTTGATTTATGATTTTTAATTATATTTGTTTATTATTAAAGATAATCATTTAAAAATTTTAATCCTGTTGTTAGTTGCATCTTATCTATATTTTTTTGTACTTATCTTCTACTTGTGTAGTTTATCAACAAAATAAAATTTTAAAATTTTAAATTAAAAAATAATAATTAAAATATTACCTAATAAAGAAATATTCTTTTTCAAAATACCCACTAGGGGTTTTGTTTTATTATATAAAAGATTACATTATTTTTCTCTCTAATATGACCAATTGTTGAAAACTCTAATTTTCACTTTGACTGTTTTTCCTTTATAAGTAGTATAGATAAGCTTTATTTTAAAACTTGTCGCTTTATATAATCTAATTATAATTATGATAAAAACCACTTTTGAGCATAAAGTGTGGCCAAGTTATAGGTACAATTTGGTACCTATGGCTTGGAGCCGCCAAATCTTTATACGTGTTATTGGTTTCGACACTGGTGCCGTTTTATTAGTTTATTTTCCCTTCTATGTATGTGTTTGCGTTTGTTATTTTGTGGGTCTCGTGGCTATAACTCTATGTTACCACTAATAACAATTTTTTATGTTCATTTATATTATATTATATGATTACTTGCGCATAGCGGCAACGATGTATAGTATTTTTAGTTGTTTAAATTGTAATTAGGTACTTATATATTTAAGAGAATTAAACTTTTTATAAGTAAATGTATTTTTGTCTGACAACATTACTCTGATTTTTATGCTTTATGCAAATGTATTTTTTATATATATGTACTACTAGATGAGTACCCTGTGCATAGTAAAGGGGTTTTATAGCGACAAACATTTACAGTTGTGATATTTATGTTATTCAATTTTATCAACTATGAGCTAACACAACAATAAAAAGAAGTTGTAATATGGTTTCTTATATAGTAGAGTTTGTGAATGAATTGTTAGAAATTAATAATGTTGAGATTAGATATATTAAAAAGAACTCTTTTTCTAAAATAATAATAATAATAATAATAATAATAATAATAATAATAATAATAATAATAATAATAATAATAATAATAATAATAATAATAATAATAATAATAATAATAATAATAATAAATGGTTATCTAAAGTTGTTGTGCATTTTTTTGAAATTTTGAGTAGAAACATTGTTAGGACAATATTTCATGAAAGGAAACATTGTTTGAATTTTTATGTATGAATTTAAGCTTTAAAAGGTATTTTAGAGATTAAACATTATTCATTTTTAAGTTTTCGAAGTTTTAACCAAAAACAATTTTGCTTTATATGTATTAGAGATAGAAGATGTAAAGCGGTAAAAGCTAGCTTTCTTTCGGTGATGAAATAAGGTTCTGTTTGTTTTTCATATGTTTTTATGTCTAATAAGCAAAATCATGTTTGCGAGAAAAGATATAAATATAAGGCCTCGTTAAGATACAAGGAGTGAGAATTGGCCAGTAGGGGTGGAAACGAGCCGAGCCGAGCCCGAGCTCGCCAGAGCTCGAGCTCGGCTCGCTTATATATATAGAGCTCGAGCTCGGGCTCGAGCTCGTTTCGAGCCTTATATTTTGAGCTCGAGCTCGGCTCGTGAAAATTTTCAAAAGCTCGAGCTCGGGCTCGAGCTCGACTAATTTATATAATGTGTTAAAGAAAACAAAGTTCAAATAGAGCTCGGCTCGTTAATTACATAAGGCTCGAGCTCGTTTACTACTTTTAAGCTCGTTTATACGTATAGACAATATATATACGTATATATTTCAAAGGCTCGTTTAGGCTCGCGAGCCTACTCGAGCTTTTTGTATAGAGCTCGGGCTCGAGCTCAATTATTAAATGAGCCTAAACTTAGGCTCGAGCTCGTTTAGGCTCGGCTCGTTCGAGCTTTTTACCGATTCGATCCCGAGCTTTTCACGAGCGGCTCGGCTCATTTCCACCCCTAGAATTGGGTAAAAAAAATCTTTATAAAAGAAAATATATATATATATATATATATATATATATATATATATATATATATATATATATATATATATATATATATTATGTATAAAATTAAACAAACACGCTTATTTCATTTTTGTCATTCGGACAAAAATTGAAATGAAGAATGCTAGTGTTAAAGAAAGTTGAGGGAGAAAAGATGTAAATAGAACGTGACCAACTGACTGGTGATGATCATTACGCAAATTGTCAACGACACGACTTCCAAATAACCTCTCGTCGATTTTTAAATTTAAATATCACTAATAAAAAAGTAACCAATTACATCGATCATAACTCATAAGATTTGACATCTGATGAATGATTGATTGATTGTAGAAGAAGAAGAAGAAATGACGGATCAGACGATCATCGATAACAATTCTTCTTCGTCTCAACAACAACATCATGAAAATGAAAGTAATAATAATGAGAGTATAATAAAAAAAGATATACTTGAAGATCCTGAAACATTTAGCTGTGTCCTTCAGCCTTGTTTGTCTTCTTCTTCCAATGAGGATCGGAATTACGTCGGTATTCGCCGCATCCTTTTGTTCCGCAAGGCTCAATCAGGCGTCCTTCGTCGAAAGGTACCTATTCGTGTTTTGGCGATTATTTTTACTCGTAAATGTAATGTGTGATTAATTAGATACATAATTAGGGGCTGTTTGTTTAATTAAGCTTATGGCTATGTTTGGCGCAAAGCTTTTTGGGGCAATGAGCGGTGAGCAATGAGCTTTTTGAATTTTAGTGTTCGTTTGGCATGAGAGCTGTGAGCTTTGCTATTTTTTTTTAGGAAAGCTCATTTTTTCAATGCTTCTTTATGAAGCTGTGAGCGTGAGCAATGAGCTGTGGCTACTGACGCTACTGCTCACAGCTACTTTTGCCAAACATAGCCATATCTCACCATATCACTTAAGGAAGGAAAGTCATGAAAATGAAGTAAAACAAAAAAGGTTGTATTCTCGAGTAGTATTACTTAAGGAGGAAAAGAGAAAGGAAAAAGGAAGGGTGATTTGATTGATTTTTACTTCAAAATCAACCACGCTGAAAATGTTTACTTGAGGCCATGTCATATAAGCTAGCTTAAACTAACACTCCCTTAATTAGTTTTTACGTGTGTTTTAAATAAGTGTTTAATTACAAGACTAGTAAATTCATTGATAACTGTATTATAGTTTGCTATAACTATAGACACTAGAAACGGATTATTATTATTTATTATGTCTTTTACTGAATTATGTATGTGTAATAAGTAGAATTAATTAGCTGCTTTTTGTGGTGATTTATTTTGATTATTTAAGCATTCGTAAGGTGTCCATAAAGTCTTGGAAGAGACCAAAGAAAAACGATTACATAAAAGACAAAAAAGCTCAACTTCTTTGGAATGACGGTTACCCTTTTAGAGCTGTATTAATCAGATAATTAGAATTAGTTTTGTTTGAAGCTAAAACTGATCATTTTACCTCCACAAAAGTGTGTTGATGTGCTTGCNATAATCTGATTATTACATGAGGTTCAACTATTTTTCATTTTCACATATAAATTCGTAAATAATCAGATTCCACCAAACTCTCAACCCCGTAATTATCTTGTTGTTCTTCAAGCTCTTCAACAACACCTCGAAAAGCATTAATCCTCCTCAACAAACCAGAGATAATGTCTACTGACCTTGGGCACATCGGAGGATCCAACCATCCTAGAAAAGGACAGTTTGAGCCCTGAAACAACACAGTGTGTAAATACAGACCCATATTTTGTAAATAAACCAGTAAATGCTTACACTTACAATGGTTCGACAGCCAAAGAAACGTCGACCTGGATTCCTGTTTGTCCATGAAGTCTTGACAACAGCAGGTTTACCACATGTGCACACCACCATTGTTGCTCTGTTTTGCTTTTGGGAAGATGTTGTTTTACATACTAACGATATGCACCACGGTCGGGTATATATTTACATGGTTCAGTTGAATACAACGGTCGAATTTTTTTCATAACAAGCATGGTTTGTGTTAGGGATGAAACATGCTAAGAGTTTGTTACACGCATGGTTTTGTTAGGGACGAAACATGCTAAGAGTTTGCTACACGCATGGTTTTGTTAGGGACGAAACATGCTAAGAGTTTGCTACAATATACAAAAGGCTTTAGGGACTATATGTGAGATTATGAAATAGGTGAAAAGACGAAAATACCCAACCTTGCCACATCAGATAACGGTCGGACATAACGTCCGTATGTCAAAATGCGGTCCCAGGGACCAACCGCGCCGTCGTTTGAAGAGTTCAGGGACGCTTTTGCGAATAAAAAAAAGATAAAGGACTGTCTGTGCAAAAGTCGACAACTTTAGGGACGAACGGTGCAATTTTGTCTTTAAAACTTGTCGCCTTATATAATCTAATTATAATTATGATAAAAAACCACTTTTGAGCATAAAGTGTGGCCAAGTTATAGGTATAATTTGGTGCTTATGGCTTGGAGCCGCCACACCTTTATACGTGTTATTGGTTTCCACATTTTCGTTTTATTAGTTTATTTACTTTTCATGTATGTGTTTGCGTTTGTTATTTTGTGGGTCTCGGTGGCTATAACCCTATGTTCTTCACTCTATAGTAAAATGATTGTGTTACACTTAAGTTAAAATTTGATGGAAAATGAAAGAAAAATGATTTTTTTATTCTTTTATTTTTAAGAAAGAAAAATGCAGTTAAGAGAAAAATGAAAATAACTTATTATTTTTTTAAATGTTTGTTCAATTTTTGGAAGTAAAAAGAAAGAAAACATGAATATACGTTGTGTAGACTAGAGACTAATATGTCTTGATTAAAGGATTTGGCACTTTAAACAAGATATTCTTCTTTTTCTTCAACTTAAAAATATGAGTTATAGTTAGCTCACTTTTCTTTTCATTCATAAGCTTTTTTTTTTTTTTTTTTTTTTTTTTTTTTTTTTTTTTTTTTTTTTTTTTTTTTTTTTTTTTTTTTTTTTTTTTTTTTTTTNATTAGTTTATTTTCCCTTCTATGTATGTGTTTGCGTTTGTTATTTTGTGGGTCTCGTGGCTATAACTCTATGTTACCACTAACAACAATTTTTTATGTTCATTTATATTATATTATATGATTACTTGCGCATAGCGGCAACGATGTATAGTATTTTTAGTTGTTTAAATTGTAATTAGGTATTTATATATTTAAGAGAATTAAATGTCTTTTTATAAGTAAATGTATTTTTGTCTGACAACATTACTCTGATTTTTATGCTTTATGCAAATGTGTTTTTTTATATATATGTACTACTAGATGAGTACCCCGTGCATAGTAAAGGGGTTTTATAGCGACAAACATTTACAGTTGTGATATTTATGTTATTCAATTTTATCAACTATGAGCTAACACAACAATAAAAAGAAGTTGTAATATGGTTTCTTATATAGTAGAGTTTGTGAATGAATTGTTAGAAATTATTAATGTTGAGATTAGATATATTAAAAAGAATTCTTTTTCTAAAACTATAATAATAATAATAATAATAATAATAATAATAATAATAATAAATGGTTATCTAAAGTTGTTGTGCATTTTTTTGAAATTTTGAGTAGAAACATTGTTAGGACAATATTTCATGAAAGGAAACATTGTTTGAATTTTTATTTATGAATAAAAGGTATTTTAGAGATTAAACATTATTCATGTTTAAGTTTTCGAAGTTTTAACCAAAAACAATTTTGCTTTATACGTATTAGAGATAGAAGATGTAAAGCGGTAAAAGCTAGCTTTCTTTTGATGATAAATAAAGTTGCGCTTGTTTTTCATATGTTTTTATGTCTAATAAGCAAAATCATGCTTTTTGAGAAAAGATATAAATATAAGGCCTCGTTAAGATACAAGGAGTGAGAATTGGGTAAAAAAAAATCTTTATAAAATAAAGAAAAATAAAATATTATTATGTATAAAAGTAAACAAACAAACACACTTATTTCAATATTTTTCATTCGGACAAAAAAGGAAATGAAGAATGGCCGAGTAAAATGATAGTGTTAAAGTTGAGGGAGAAAAGATGTAAAATAGACCGTGACCAACCGACTGGTAATCATCATTACGCACATTGTCAACGACACGACTTCCAAATAACCTCTCGTCGATTTTTAAAAATTTAAATCTCTAAATTAAAAAAATTAAATGGATCTGGGATTTAACATCTGATAACAAGATGAATGAATGATTTGTTTTAGAAGAAGAAATGACGGATCAGACGATCATCGATAACAATTCTTCTTCGTCTCAACAACAACAAACTGTTACTAATCATCATGAAAATGAAATTAATAATAATGAGAGTATAATAATAAAAAAAGATATACTTGAAGATCCTCAAACATTTAGCTGTGTGCTTCAGCCTTGTTTGTCTTCTTCTTCCAATGAGGATGATCGTAATTACGTGGGTATTCGCCGCATCCTTTTGTTCCGCAAGGCTCAATCAGGCGTCCTTCGTCGAAAGGTACCTATTCGTGTTTTGGCGATTATTTTTACTCGTAAATGTAATGTGTGATTAATTAGATACATAATTAGGGGCTGTTTGTTTAATTAAGCTTATGGCTATGTTTGGCGCAAAGCTTTTTGGAGCTTTTTGGGGCAATGAGCAGTGAGCAATGAGCTTTTTGAATTTTAGTGTTCGTTTGGCATGAGAGCTGTGAGCTTTGCTATTTTTTAGGAAAGCTCATTTTCCCAATGCTTCTTTATGTAGCTGTGAGCTTTTTTGGCTACTGCTCACAGCTACTGCTCACAGCTCACTGCTACTGCTCACAGCTCACAGCTCACTGCTACTGCTCACAGCTACTTTTGCCAGCTATGTTTGGCGCAAAGCTTTTTGGAGCTTTTTGGGGCAATGAGCGGTGAGCAATGAGCTTTTTGAATTTTAGTGTTCGATGAGAGCTGTGAGCTTTGCTATTTTTTAGGAAAGCTCATTTTTTCAATGCTTCTTTATGAAGCTGTGAGCGTGAGCAATGAGCTGTGGCTACTGACGCTACTGCTCACAGCTACTTTTGCCAAACATAGCCATATCTCACCATATCACTTAAGGAAGGAAAGTCATGAAAATGAAGTAAAACAAAAAAGGTTGTATTCTCGAGTAGTATTACTTAAGGAGGAAAAGAGAAAGGAAAAAATAAGGGTGATTTGATTGATTTTTACTTCAAAATCAACCATGCTGAAAATGTTTACTTGAGGCCATGTCATATAAGCTAGCTTAAACAAACACTCCCTTAATTAGTTTTTACGTGTGTTTTAAATAAGTGTTTAATTACAAGACTAGTAAATTCATTGATAACTGTATTATAGTTTGCTATAACTATAGACAATAGAAACGGATTATTATTATTTATTATGTCTTTTACTGAATTATGTATGTGTAATAAGTAGAATTAATTAGCTGCTTTTTGTGGTGATTTATTTTGATTATTTAAGCATGCGTAAGGTGTCCATAAAGTCTTGGAAGAGACCAAAGAAAAACGATTACATAAAAGACAAAAAAGCTCAACTTCTTTGGAATGACGGTTACCCTTTTAGAGCTGTATTAATTAATCAGATAATTAGAATTAGTTTTGTTTGAAGCTAAAACTGATCATTTTACCTCCACAAAAGTGTGTTGATGTGCTTGCTGTGATGACAAGATAATTACTGGGTTGAGAGTTTGGTGGAATCTGATTATTTACGAATTTATATGTGAAAATGAAAAATAGTTGAACCTCATGTAATAATCAGATTATTAATCAGTTTTGCTGTAGCTAAAACTAATTTTTGACCTCTGAATAAGCGTATACTGAGATTATGTTAAAGTTCAACCAACACTAGAAACCTGATTATATGTCACTTGGTAATCACTTTCAAATGGATTAACAAACATTCTCTAGTCATTTGTTCTGGATGAAGAATATTTTTAACAACAAATCTTTAGTTTGTCTTGCCAACAGAATTTGCAATTTGAAAAACGAAAACTATGCTGCTTGCTTTTATGAGCATTGAATATAACTGTGACAAGTGTTGTTTGTAGGATTGGAGATGCAATGGGAAAGGCTATGTGGCGTATCGTAATTTCATTAACCGGCCAGATAATTGGATGAATTCTCAAGTACCTAGTCGAGGTAGCACCCCTGGAACCAGGTGACTCAACCTTTTACATACTTCTGATTCATATTCTTACACTTCTTTTTTGGTTTCATATAATTNTCTTTTTTTGGTTTCATATAATTTTGACATAAGGCTAATTTACTGGTTGGTTTATCAGTGGGCGATGGTTATCTTCTCCAAGTCAACTCTCCATGGCGCTTGAGATGGAAAGCTGGACTGGTAGCAGGGTATGTTCTAATCCTTCTTCAGCCTATCAGCATATTAAATTGTGAAAATAAGTCCTGCGTCTTGATAGTTGATACTTATTTACAGGATCTACGTGAGAGTCAAACACTGAGTCGTACTGTTAGTTTAGGTGCAAATTTAAGTGACATTGAACAACCAGGTCGAAAACCTGAGCCTGCATATTCTTTCGTGGGAATGCATTGCATCTTTGATGAATGCAAATCCATGGGTAAGTTACAAGACAGATATGTGATGGTCAGTTTATATGTGATTACTTCTTTTTCGGGGATTGAGTGTTTTTGTTTTAAATGCAGTTACTGTTATAAAATTTGGGCACATGAGTTCTGATATACTTGCCTATGGAGCAACTGATGGTACCATAACAGTTTGCACTGTCTCTGACCCACCTTCAGTCACGAATAAGTTTATTGGGCACTCAAAAGATGTCACAGGTTGGATCAACTGGTACTGACCCTTTAGTCTTTTCTTTCATGTCTCTTGATGCGTTTTACAATTTCTTTATCTATCGCTAAGAATCGTTGTTATTGTTGAAACTTAAATGTAGAAAATAAGTTCAGAAAAATAGGTCATGAAAACAAAATATGCCTTTGATGCTAAACATTAATCATTGAATAGAGTTTAAGGTGGAAAAAGTCAAAAGTATACATATTGTTGGACCACATTATTGTACTAAACATTATATGAGGTTCAGAAATACAATATAATTCCACTAACAATATATGTTTTGGAGAGATTAGACTGTGTTCAGCCTTGAAAATGTTTGGGATTTTCGATATGTGCTATTTTTGGGACAGATGTAATATAATTTGATGACCTAAACTCTTCATTCAAGGACTCCTGTATGATTACACATTAAAAAAGGCGCCGATGCATTTAATATAGAGTGCACAATCGTTGGGGATGAATGCATCTTTAATTTCAAAATATCATACATTGATTGCAATGGAAAAAATGTTAGTCCTGAGGTCTTGGTCTTCTATATTTTTAATCTTTTTCTTTTCATTTTCAGATTTCGATTTCTCATTGAACAACCAGTACATTGCATCATCTTCATTGGATAAAACTGTGAGAGTATGGGATATTCCAAATGGCCTTTGCATTCGAGTAATATATGGAGTTACCTCTCAGCTATGTATTCGATTTCATCCTGTAAGTGTACATCAACAGTGAATATGTTTTTAAATTATGTACTGTTATATTTTACACTTCTTTCTCTTAGAACATTATATCATCTATCGTTTTACTTTTGGGTTTAAATCTCTACTTAGAAATTGATTTTCCTATTAAGTTTTATATAGCAGATTTGCCATCTGTCTTTTACCTCTATCATATGCTCCATTGGTTTTGGTACGGGGTACACTTCAATTATCATTTAGAAAGAACTAATTTGCTTCTCATTTTGGGATTATAATCAGCTCAATGCATATACAGAAATGTAAATGGCCATACACTAATGCTCTTCTTCGTAACTATTTGCAGGTGAATAATAATTTTCTTACAGTCGGCAATGCAAACAAAGAAGTCTCGGTAAGTAATGCAAATATTTTGCTGCCTTAGTTTCTTAAGGCAAATATTTTGCTGCCTTAGTTTTATTACTATAATAAACTTGAAAGGCACAATAAGTGCAATCTTCCGAGGAATATCTATGTCAAATATGTGGTTTTAACCCCCCTTAGGCATGAAGTTCGTAAACCACTAACTTTTTTTTTCCCTAAATCCGAAGATGGTAATAAAGGAGGGGCCCATGATCTATTTTGGATAAATTGCAGCTTTGATTGACTCCACATCTGAGATAACAGTAGTAGGAACAACAGCCTCTGGTCATTGTGTTGGTAGATGAAAATATATTGTCTCCATCACTCTATATCTGAAATGAGATGTCACTAATGGAAATATGATGCTTCGGTCACTTTGTGTATCAAAAAAGTTTTGAGTGATGAAATTAGTTTCTCATCCTTAGCATGCGGCAATTAATTCTTTGTTTTCAAACACTTTCTTTTCGGAAGTCAATGTCGTCAAATACTGTGTAGCTTTGTAGATTTAAAGTCTTCATTTCTTGTGCAATCTCTCCATCTCATAAGCTTTATTATTTCCCATCTCAGGTATTCAATTTTAGCACCGGAAGATTGATAAGTAAAATAGTTGTGGACGGTGCAGTTCCTGCCCTTGATTATGACCATACTGGTCAGTTTATTTTCTGTGGGGATGCACAGGTGAGTCTCATCAATGTCAATTTGTCTACTATATCCTGATAAGGTGGTCATTTGGACTCATTTACATATGAGTGGGCTATTTTGAATGGGTCAAAGAATTTCTTTTAGCCAAAAGAGGACAGGTGAATCAAGCTGAAAGTTCCCCAAGATTAAGTTTGGGCATTAAAAGTCGCTCACACTGTATGAGTTTGGGCAATACAACCCCTTAAATTGTATAAATTAAAGATTTTTACAAATGGACAAAAAGTATTTGTCAGTCAAGCTACCTGACCCAGCCCATTTATACCCGTACTAAATAAATGATTTGTTACAATCCAAATGTGATTTTAACCATTGCCTAACCTGCCCATCTTGCCACTTTCACTGATAAGTCTCATAATTTAATGTCCCACCCCCTACTAAACGGTTGTTTTTTATTTCAGGGATCTATATATACAGTTAAAGTTAATCCTCATCAAGGTACATTGTCTCGGACTCATCGCACAAAAACTAGCAGCAAGCATAAATCTGAATTCACAACTATCGAATATAGAACATTTTCTCTGATGACACAAGGTCCAGTGTTGCTATCTCTTACTCGAGATGGAAATTTGTCTTTCTTCAGGTATCTGTTTGAATCTAGTGTCTAGGGTCATAGTTGTAGGTGGCAATTTCGATCCATTTATTGGGTGGTGTTTTATTATAATGGGTCAAATGAGTTAATGTCTACAATAGTTAAGTGGAGGTGGAAAAGAATCAACAAGTTAAATGGGTGGTTGAAATAATCTGAATTGAATAACTGCATAAGAGCTCAACTTTTTAACCACTTAAGGGTGGCCTAGTGGTAAAAGGGCTTGTGACTTATCACTCTAAAATGTGCGAGGTCTCAAGTTCAATTCCTGCTAGGTGCAAACAACCTTAAGTGGCCACGCCAACCTCCTGAAAAGGGAGGGCTTCACCTGGTTTGAGTCTGTGTGGCGGTGGGTTCAAACCCCGTGGATTAGTCGGCCAAAAGGTCGGAAACCATGGTTATCCAAAAAAAAAAAAAAAAGAGCTCAACTTTTTTGATTATCTTGTAACACATAGGCTTTGTAAAACCACCAAATTGCCTAGTGGTTAGGCACCTAACCTCCTCACAAGATGTCTAGGGTTCAAACCTCACAAAGCTTACATTTGCGGGTGGCCAGGGTAAGGGTTGAAAACGGTCATGAGGATACCTCGGTTAGGCCGCGCACATCCGAGTCAAAAGACTCACCCTCCCTGGATAACATGAACCAAGAAAACCTCATCCGTTTTATGTAGGCTTTGTAATTCTATTCAACACATTATTTGTTGTTAAAGTTATAAAAATATGAATTAAAAGTGTTGTGGGTTGTCCCAACCCAACCGGTCCATTTTGACCCGTACTAGAAAATTACCCTTTACCCAACCTGCTCACATACCCATATTGATACAGGTTTTTAACATCCAAATGCTGATCAAATGGTAATTCTCTTTGTTGTTTCAGTGTTTCTCTTGAGCTACAAGGGTATCTGACTTTGCGCTGCTCCCTCAAATTGGCTCCACGACTTCACAGCATCCGTGCTTCTTTTTGTCCATTGCTTTCCCTTGAGAAAGGAGAATATATAGGTTAATATCCAAACTCACTATTCATTTCGCTGCATTAAACTGCCTTCTTAGCCTTGGTCAAATTGCATCATGCCTCCCATTTAAGCTCGGTGGAAAGTATCCCAAAGTTGTAATATCTTGCTTATAGATGGCGACTTCGACCCATTTTCTGGTTATGGCACGATATGGGTTATAATATTTTTTTCTAAGGGCCAAATGGAGTAAGCTAAAGGAGTTAACAATAAAGGAAACGGGTTGAAAGTCATATGACATTATATATTGTTAGAATTCTAGAAAAGGATAAAAGAATGTGTTTGTAGGCTAGCCTATCTCGCCACCTCTAATTTTGCTCGTGTTCTCCATTAACTATCTTGTAACTTTTTCGAATAGTTAGATTATTATTGAAATGACGTAACATCCTGATGGACCCACCCATTTTTTCACGTTTAGCATATATATTGAGTTGACAATATGTATGGGACTGTTTACTGATACAAGGGTTTTTTATGTTGATTGTGAAGTTATTGGAAGTGAGGATGCAGCTGTCTATTTCTATGATTTAACTCGGCCCAAGAATACATGTGTGAACAAACTACAGGTCTGTTTCTTCCCGTCCGATAGGAAAAGTGTTTTGTTATCCTCCTTCTGTGTCATAATGCATCTTCTGTTTCAGGAAGATTCCAAATAAAAATACATAGTTATCTTCATTAGTGACAAATCTCTGCCTTTTGATGAATGGTTACTATTAGCCAAACAATTGTACGTAAAATACGTTCTGACTCGAAATTGCAATTTTTATGGGACAAAAGTCTGCACATGATAACATACAAATGAACGAATTACCATTTTTAAAGTAGGTGGTATAAAGTCATCAAACATGTGTTAATGTTAAGAGTCTGTAACTAATTGAGATAAAGCAGAATCCGAGATTCAGAAAATGATTCTTTTACAGTAGTTATGGTCTTACACTTCTGATCTATTTTGTGTTCTTCATTACGAGTACAGGGACATGGATACCCAGTGATCGCAGTTGCATGGAATCATGGTGAGAATCTGTTAGCATCCTCTGATTTTGGTGGTACTGTAATTGTTTGGAAGAGAGAAAAAACAAAGCAAAAGAGGTAAATTTGGATAACCACTGGTATTTCTCCTCACTGTGAACTCGAGAAAGAAGTTGATTCGGGTATTCTCACACATGAGTTTCTTGCTGGTAGATAGTTTACATAACATCGAGATTCACAACGTATAGCTCTCATTAATTTGTTCTTTTTGTAATCGTGAACACAAAACCCCGACTTTCAGATCTTCATTTCCCGATTATAACATCGTGGAAGCTCTTTTTGTTCCTTGTGGATGTAAATTAGGTCATTTATAGAAAATTGGAATTGAGATATTCATATAAAAGGTTTATACTAAGTAGGTAGCGAGAAACTGAGAATGCATACCAGTCACTGTACGGAATATTTGTAAGAAACGTTTGAACGATGTTTCAAGCCAATGTATTATTGATGTTTGATGTGGCATGCTCTTGTATGATCATTTCTAACCTGCAAACAGCTAAAGTACTGTTGTGAAATTTTCAAATAGATGAGCTACGCTGATAAATATAAGCCATGTAGAAAACCGATACACGAATAGAGGTGTGGGATCAGGAATGTTTTGAGGTTTGTTCCGCCTGCGGTGTGTGTGGGCCTTGATCTTGATGTAAAAAATGTACCATTGTTGCTCAAACATGCTACACCATTGTTCAAGAAAAATGCCATTTCAAGATGACCGGTTATATCCCATAGCTGAGCCGATTTTGAGGAAGCGTACAGAAACAAACAATACATACAAAATTATCCACTACCTAAACCATGATTTTCTCTCTTTCTTATTAGCTTCAAAAACATAAAACATTAGAATACATGGTATGTATCAATGATTGTTGCCCATCAATGCATCACATGAGCGTCGCGTCAGTCTTCTTACTTCATCATTGCCCCATTCTATCGTGACTATTGTCCATTTTTTCGCCAAAACAAAACACCCACGCACACCCCTTTATAAAAAATTGAAAAAACGCTCGGCATCCAATCACACAACTACGCCCCTATGGTGTGTCGACATCGGACTACGTACCATGCCCTTGCTCTTAGTACTCGTATTACTTTTTCAATTGATATATTTGGCAAATTCTCACATTAACGTGAACTTTTAACCAATTTAACCTTAGAATCATTTTATTTCATGTCTACGTGAAGTCATTGTCAAATATCATGGCAAAAACCCGCAAAAAAGTCAAAACCCTAAATTCATACACAATCAAATCCATCAACAAATCAATCAAACGTAACCTTCAATCTCTTTTTTATGCTATATTTTACGTAAAATATTAACATATCATTAACTAACTCGTGTTTTTTGTGTTTTTATCAGCCGGCGATTGTGTTTTAATACGATCACCAGATGAATCAAAACTACCATCATATATAGCAAAAGTGGTGGAAATCCATGCAAAAAAGGCAAGTCACGTGACTGTGCGCGTGCAATGGTATTATCGGCCGGAGGAGGTCATTGGTGGGAGGAGAAAATTTCATGGAGTGAAAGAAGTGTTTCTTTCCGATCATTTTGATGTTCAAAGTGCTGATACGATTGAAGGGATATGTAGGGTTTATGGGTTTAAAGGGTATACGAAGCTTGATCGTGTTGGTGATGATGAGTATTTTTGTCGATTTGAATATGCTTCGGAGAAGGGTGAATTTATTCCTGATAGTGTGGTTGTGTATGTTTTTCATGTTCTTTAATTTGTTGTATTTTATTTTATTTTGTAATTTTTTCTGGCGTGCATGATCTCTTATAGCAAAACGTTGATAACTCACAATGTTGACCATTTTACACGCCCCGCCCCTGTGACAATATGTAGAAGACAATGTTTAGACCGACTCAGCGGCCCACTCCACGAGAGTTTTTTGCCCTTCTGAAAACATGCATTTTCATTTGTCCTGTATCTTTTCGGTGCTTGTAACAATAAAATAGTGTTTTATAAACTTAGTGTTATGAATCTTGTGTGTGAGTGGTATATGATTGAATGAAAAGAGTGATATGCTGTTTATCGATCTGTTTTATGTTAATGTGGTAGGTATTGCAAGTGTGAGATGCCATACAATCCCGATGACTTAATGGTTCAATGTGATGGCTGCAAAGACTGGTAGGTTGAGTTTCTTTTGGTATTGACATGACGTTATTGTATGAGTGATATCATGGCGGCACATCAATTTACCATTGTTAGAAATATACTATTAGAGTTTGTCTGATAGGTCTACGTTTAACGAGTGTTTTAAGGGTAGATTACTCTTAAGCATATGTTGCTTCTCTTATATGTACTATTTTGCCAAATACAGTAGAATACTTTTACCGTCGTATTTATGAATTGGAAGTGTGTCATATTAGTTTCTAGATCTTCACATCCTTTTGGTTCAGGTTTCATCCTGCGTGTATAGACATGACTGCGGATGAGGCTAAACAAATAGAGCACTTCTTCTGTCAGAGCTGTTTGTCTGATGAGCCGAAGATTCATGCTATTTCGAGGCACGCAGTCATAAAGGTAACTGTTTTTCACTAATTTTAGATGTTGTGTTTAATGTACAGTAGTATTTCTATTCAATCCCTTATTTCCAAACCATTCTATCCTGAAATATCTCCAGTAATATTATTGGTCTATGGTACATACATAAACAGATCATTCAGTCTTGGAGTATGTAATAATCAGATACGGAGTAAATAAGTTTTCAAACAAATATTGTTGTGATATCTATTTTTGGGCGATATCAACACAGATAAGAGAACCCTTACCATATTTTCTGTAAAAAAAAAGTTCAACTCCTCAATGAGATTGTGTTTATGCGTGACCATGATGCCAAGCAAATATCTGACCTCATCATGTTTCTAGTTACTGGATATACCAGCAGTACATAATATATTGGCTATATTTTTATTTTATGGTCAAAATCTGATCTACTGGTTGATAATGATTGATAATTTTTATAGATGGTGTGTATGGCATCTCGTTCTGAAATGTTTTTATATCTGATTATATATAGTGTTTCAAGTTGCAGATACCAGTTTCTGGTATATGAGCATAGGGAAATTAGTTCAGATTACCTAATTATTAAGATAATAAATTTTTTTTTGACCTTTATATATTAACATAATATGCCATATCACATAGTCGCTTTCAAAACACAATTCTAAACACCTCTGTAGTTATTAAGCCAATTCTAAAAAATATAAAAATAGTTGCCTCAATATCTCAAAAAAGCATGTTTAGAAACGTTTTGTGAAATCAAATATACCGAGATGTGTTAGCCATTCAAATCATCATCTTAACATATCTTAAATGCTTCATTTCTACGATTCTGGCCTTTTCAGGTAGACTCAAAGCGTCTTCGAAGGTGATGCACAGCTTTGAAAATAAGAAGTTGTGTTTAGGATGCAAAAGCAGCAAAAGTAGGTTGAAATTGGACTGAAACTATGGTTTGGTTTGATTGTTCTAATACTTAATATTGTGCATATGCTATAATATGTTGAACTTTTTGACTGTTGTGATATGCAGCTTATGTGCTCTTCAGTTAATTTCACTATCCTCATAACTATGCTTTGATTTGTTATACACTGTGCATTTTCGCTGATACGTCAGACTGACTACTATTTTTTCTCAGTCAACCCGCTTCACTAATAGTGTATTGTATTGAGACATTTGGTTCTTTTATCCCATGCAAAACACTTTTATACACTCGGCATGAAGTAAGCAAGTCTTAGAGATGAAGTCGAGCCAAAGAACAATGGAAGTAATTTTCTTTATAAGTATATCTTGTCTATTACAGATTCTATCTTATAAATATTACAGTAACTTTCACTCCTGTCATTTCAAATAATGACATAAATAGCACATGAGATTGATTTTCAAAAAATTATCATTTTTTTTTCTGACTCGTCTGCAATGTGAAGATCTTGATCAACTCACCAACACTATATTCCTTGTATATACACTTCTTCACTTAAACGTTCTTTTCATAATAGAAACCGTTGAAGGATCACCTCCTATTTCCTCAAACATGATTATCAAATTTTGGGTCGGCTTCAACCAAGATCGAGGGACATGGTACCTACACAATCAAAACAAAAACACAATCCCGAGGGTTGGTGAAAGTGTTCCATACATTTTGTATGAAGATCTGTTTTATTTATATAGCCATATAGGGAAATGGTTACCATCGTTGGGTTGGTACTCCACAGCGAGTTTGACACTTGACGGGGCGATAAGTACCAGCATAGTTGCAGGCGTTACAGTTACCTTTACCATGAATTGTCCAGTATCGTCCTATGCTTTGACCATTTATCCATACTTGACCCTTTCCCATGCCCTTCATGTCAATAGCCAAAGGCTCTACTCCTTGCGGGGCATTAAAATAAGCCTGCAAGTTTACAGTGGTTAATGCAACTCGGGCAAAAGTCCGACCTTAAAAAACGTGGTCGTCATATGGCTCATCACGATCCAATTTGCGATAAAAAGTACACGTTTAGACCCAAACCCATTTGCCAAATGTACAGAAACCATACCTTGTACCATGTAAGTGGTCTCTTCATTTGTGCAACTAAGGACGATTCGGTCCAATCTACAGATGAAATGCCCGTTGGTGCGGCTAGGTTCATGGATTCACCTTTTAAACCAACCTGTAAAAACACATTGGAAGAACAAAAAGACAAAATTACCCATCTGTTCTAGATATAAGACAGGTGGAATCTTTAGATCAGACGGACTAACTTTCAAAGAGAACACACCTGGTATGACCATTTCTGACGGGATATATCCCACGAGCCTTTACCTACCCCATGCAACACAACGGGTCCTAAAACTCCCGTCTTCCATAGCTCAAAATGTGGCCCGTTGTTCTGTAGTCACAAAGAATCATTATCTTTAGATTCATTCTTAATAAGGTTCAATTGCATAAAACGTTAACAAACTTTTATTTGTCATGTTGTAGTTATTGTACTTGTTCTTGTACATCCGAGTCATCAAAAGATGCCTATGTATCCCATTTAGATCATTTTGTAACCAAAAGAGTTAAGATTCTGGATTACAAAATGACCCAAACGAGTAACAAAACCGTGTGTTGATGACTCAGATATGAAAAAATAAATACAGTGACTAAAACATGATAAATAAAAATAATTAAACTGGTATTTTCTGCAAATAACCCTGTAAATAATTAAATCAATCAAAGATGATAAAATGGACTTAAGTAACTCACCTGTAACCCGACAGCGACACTAAGGGTGGTGGCAATGGCCATCGGCATGCCCATCGGCATGCTAATGCCGGCGGCAAACACCGATGCCACCCCACCGGTATGGCCAAAAGCAAGGCTCCAGCGGCATGAAATGTTTCGGAGGTATGGAGTGAAAAACTAACCGTTGGAACTAGAAGACAAAAAAAAAGTTGGGAGGTATGAAAAAGGCATGGTTGCCACTAAAAAGGGGTCGGGAGGTATGAAAAAAGTATGAAATGGTTGGGATGAGGTGGAATGATATTATTGGTGGATTTGGGAGGTATGGATGATTTCGGAAGCATGACTGCCACCACCCTAAGTAGTGAAATCTTGTTCGTTCCAGCTCGTAAATTGGCATTTCCTGTGACTTTAACTTTCCTACTTTCTGGACCTCCAAATGCCGAACCTGATATATTCATGTACAAATCATAAGTTGACAGCATTATGGGTATGTGCTTAGATCATTGAGTTGCAGATACGTGGTTAATATAGATGTACCTATGAGTTGGTTGTTGACGTAAACATGTAAAGCATGGCCTTCGGACTCCACTGATAGAGAAGGAGCACTGCCCCGATGTAATTCTGACGGGTTTATCACAACACTAGAAACCAAGTTTAAGAGCATTAATACAAGCTATACTGAATAATGTAGAAATTCTATGGCATACTGGACACGTTCTAGAGCATAATGCAGCACTCCCCACCTGGTAGTATACCAAAGATAGTCACTTGCATCTCTAGTGACACTAACTTGATCCAACAGACCAGAAACGGTCATCTTTGAATCAGAATCGACAGTTGAAACGTCTTCACTGAATGTTTGCCAAGCGAGTCTATTCACATTTGTTGGCAACATATTTATTAACGATGTCTTGGTTCCGACCTGGAAAATATAATATAAAAATGATAAGGAGTCCGGTTTAGGTACTTGCATCTCATTTCATGATCAGTAGTACGAAGTTACGAACCTGTGCAGTGTTATAAACGGCATGCTTGCAATCAGGAAGAATGCTGATTGACCATGGTGGTAGAGTGTAGCGCTTCTTTCTGAATGTAACTGTTGTCGATGAGTTGAGATGGTAATTGGCTATAAAAGCAGCACAACCTCCGGCTTTTGATGAGAACACATGTGCCTGTAATTTGTCAAACACTCAAGTCAAAAAAAAGTCAAACGGGTATATAAAAAAAGGAACGGGTCAATTGGGACGAATGAACATATCATAATTTGCTTCAAGTGTATTTTTAAAAAAGTAGATCTTTGAATCAAAAGACTAGTTTATAACTGAAATAATATCATTTTTGAAATCATATTATGCACATTTGTATTCTTTCTTTCTTTGATAAAAGCTATTGTTTTTGGACAAAAAGTGTTTCGGTTTAAACCCAAATAGACCCACTAAGAAATTTAATACGTTATACGTGTGCATATCAATTAGTTTTTATTGTACAAACCTGTTCATATGTTCCTAAAGACACGAAAGCGGGATCAGCTGAAAGGATAGCGTGCTCGCTTGATTTAATAGCTTTATGAAGCTCCTTTAGATGATCATATTTCGGTTGCTTTAGCAAACCTGTCCATGCAAAAGTAATTACCTCAGAAGGGTATGTGAAATATGTACTTAATATCACACGGGCCTCGCAAAATGATATTTTCGTAGTTTAATTGTGTATAAGTCTGTTATGTATATTTGCTTACCATATTCATCTATTGGAGCATCATAGTCGTAGCTGGTGGTGATGAACGGGCCACCAGCTGTCCTTCCAAAGTTCGTTCCTCCATGATACTGTTTACAATAAGAAAACTTAGTTTAGTTTAGCTATTATTGTAACAAACTTTGTTCTTCTATTTGAAAGAGGTGCTAACCATGTAATAATTTGTGAATGAGCCTCCTTTCTGAACAAACCGGGCAACAGCAAAAGCCAAATCTTGAACGGGTCGATGTGGTATAGGTCCACTGAAATCCGAGAACCTTTACACAATAGATTTCAAATGAGTGACAAGATTCCACATAGCTAAAAGAGCATCAAACATGAAATTGACTTTAGTGGTCAAACTTATTCATATAAAAATCACAATAACTCTCTAATCCTCTACTGTTTAACGCCTATCATTTATGCGTACACGCTAAATATCATACTTTTTATATAGTCTTAAACCTGTATTCAAAAGTACACATGATCACATCTGACTTTGAAAGGTCAAACTTTTTTCTTATCAAAGTCACAGTTTTCTTTATTCTTCTGCATTTCAATACTATTTCTTATTGTATCCGCAATGCATATCATACATTTTGCTCTAGCTTATACGAAAAAGCGAATGTATTCATTTCAACTTAAAGACGGAAAGTTATGAAGTTGGACTATATCTAATCAATAAAGAACCTTACCAGCCACTCCAAGCCTCGGTCCACATTGTGGTTTTGGTTTCTTTGTTATTAGGAGAAAAGTAATCACAATAAAATCCATTGCAAGTATTTATCTGTCACCAAATCCAATAAAACACAAACCGTTAACGATAATCTTACAAATAAAAATTTGTAGTAAAGATTCGTGTCAAAATGGATTTTTGTCACAAACATGTGACCAGAATGCTGGCTGAGAGAGTAAAAAGTACATACAATTGGATCAGGAGCATCATCTTGCTTGCACATAACCCAAGGGACACCGGTGTTTAAACCAACAGCCATTTTAGCAGCCCATGTCAAGTAAGCATGACCAGCTGCACCAAATGCGTGGCTTTCTGCCCCGTATTCATTTTCAATCTGCACCATTATATATAGTTATTAATGACACCCGCAATGTAAACATTATATAGATGGAAGTGAATGAAATCTTGATTTCTAAACAACAAAATCTTGACAAGAAGCTACCTGAGAGAGGATGATTGGGCCACCTTGAGACTCGAACAACTTTTCATCCTTCATCATTTGAACTATTTTTGTCGTGAACTTTTGCATTGCGTTCTGCATACATGAAACTTTACAACTTGATTATAATTTTTTTTATCGGATAAAAGTTCAGTAACTAATATTTGGGTTGCAATTCTACTGTTATCTGTCAAATGGGTCGAAAATCGACCAAAGTTACTCCAATATTTACAACCTTAAAATCAATTCATCCAAACACTTTAAATATCTTTAACGCCGAAAATGTGTAAATGCACGCATTATAAGTCTGATAATAAGTATCTGTGTCAAAGTTCAGTAATATTAAATTTTAGTCTAACTGATACATTGTACTCTTTGCACAAAAACATTAAATTCTCTTTTAATATTTACAACCTCTAAATTAATATGTACAAAAATACAATTTGTGACATCAAATAATTGCATAAAAAATTACCATTTTGCCCTTTTACCCAACTAGTCCAATGAATGCAAATAAAACAGAAAATTTTGAGAAAAAATGAGAAACCTTGAAAGGTTCATTATCAGTTCTGAAGCTGATCCCAGGAACATACTTGTTGAATAAAAAAGATCACCGAACACGTGTAGATAAGAGATATTCAGTTTTCGTTTGTTGACAAGCGCTTGTCAACAAAAGAAAACCGAATATATCTTATGGTGTTTTGTTGTGACGGGTGTGTATGAGGGAACGGTTTTGGGTAAAGCACGCGATCGCAACAACATCATCCCATAAGAAAGAATAACCACATGAGAAAGAATCGGCGTTTGGGCTTTTTGCTGATCCAAGAAGCCACGTTGCATGCAGCCCAAAATAATATAACCGACAATGAAAACAACAATATATATAACATATGAGATATGAGATTTGGTCTCGTTTTCTGTTTTTGTAACTTTATTTTTGGAGTTTAGTTATTGGCGATATTTGAAATTTAGGGTTTAAGAATCGACTAAAAAAGATTCAAAATTAAAACTGGTTTTCCATGAAAACCAAACGCCGAGATCTCCTAAAAGACAGACAAGAACAACAACACTTGTCCAAACAATGCTACTTTTCAGATCTAACGGAGGAACAACTGTGAGTTTACTATAATTTTGACTCATTCAAAACACGTACAATGTTATATACATATTTGTAAATATTGTATTGCTTATTGGTTTTTGTTCACGACAGGATGCAATCATTCTGTGGAGTTGCCAAGTTTCGGTTTGTCCTGTGTAAGGTTTTTCTTAGCTATAACGACAGTGATGATGCAAAAGCTTCCCACCCACGTAGAGTCAGCTCAGCTTCGCTTAAGGTCCATACATATGATCCTCCAAAAGGCACTGCCCACAGTAAGTGTGTGGGCAGCGGTCATCAGCTGTTTGGGAGTATACAGGCAGCTCGTTTCTCTCTAGATCCGGCGTCATCTTCTATTTTCAATATATTCAACCATAAATTCAATGATCCCATAGCTGTCGCCAAACTGGGATGTTTATCTCCACACTGTATCTGTTACTGTTCAATTCCATTCTCTACTTCTGTTAAGATCGCTGCGAATCTCTATGTTACCACTGACAATTTGGTTGACATGAATACTCCGAGTGAATATTATTCTTATTTTAGTGGTACACCTGAAGAATTCAATGATGCGTTTGAAGTTTGCAATGACTCTGCGGTTATTAACTTCTCAGATTATTTTGCCAAGAGACCCAATGGCGGTTCGTGTTCTTATACTTTAAAAGGTAGAGATGGCTATTTAAAGCTGTATTACGTTGCATTAAAGTATGTAGTAGACGCAGCTCTGGAAGTAG
>LBNU01014544.1:130043-152120 GCA_014162995.1 Artemisia annua
TATATATATATATATATTCTCATATGAATATTTATGAAAAGACAACACACAATTTCTTCACATGTCTATATTTTCATATGTGAAGAAACTTTTTATAACAATTTACATTTTGAATTTCAATTTTTTTTTTTCTGTGATTCTTCATTATCCAATATCCTCTACTTTGTGGAACTTTTTCGAGTTTTTTGACAGGAACATTTGTTTTTTGTTTTGGGAGGTGGTTATTTTTGTGATGTGAGAGAGCTAGAGAGGGATACAGTTATTTGGTGATAAAACAGATTGAAAATGCCTAGGATACCCTTTTTGCCTAATCAGTCATTTAATTAAATTAACTTTAAGCTAACAATTCCTTATGAAAAGATCTCTAGTTGGTCCTGTTATTTTTATTTTGAGATGTTTCTTGTTTGAATAAGATTCTATGTGTGTATAACATATCATATATATTATAATTTATAATTGCTAATTGTTTGCAACAGGAAAAAATCTATGAAATGAAGGACTGTTTAACATTGAAGGACGACAGTGAACGTAAGTTGGGATTACATTTACTCCGGTTTACTGAGGTAAGATCATGATTGGTTAAATTTTCCGTACGCTCTAGCCTTTTCAAATAAATTATTAATACATTTGAAATCTTTACTTTCCAACTCAACAATTGTTATAAAGAAGTCAAACTGTTTACATGGCATCGTAATGTTAGTTAACAGAATATCAAAGTTTGTCAAATCAAGTTTTAAGTGAATCTGCAAGACCTTTTCTAGGTTTCATTTTATAAAAATAATTATCCAAACATGATACATTTATATAATACATATATATACAATGCTTAGGTATAACATGGGTATTTTACTCCTTAAAATCTCGCGAGGATCGAGTCATATGAGTAGGGCTGAGCATCCCCGACCGACTACCGACTACCGCCCTGATCCCGACCATCCCGACGTCCCGATTCCGATCCCGATTCCGATTCGGGTCGGGAGTCGGTTAGGTTTTCCGGCAATATCGGGATTCGGGCTTGTCGGTATCGGGTCGGGACGGGATGAAAACCGGAAAACAACAAAGAATACCGACAAATCCCCCCGATCCCGACCGTCCCGATACCGAACCGATTGGTTTCGGGTCGGGAGTCGGTTTGGTTTTCCGGCAATATCAGGATTCGGGCTTTGTCGGTATCGGGTCGGGACGGGTCGGGACCGGCCCGATGCTCACCCCTACATATGAGATCATAGTCCGCATCCTCACAATTTTATATATTAGTATACATTTTACACCCTTGACTTTATGTAGTTTGTCTACAATGGTCCTTCATAAGTACCCTAATAGCTGAATATGATTATGTAAAGTATCTTATTCCATTAATAATGTAACTTTACTTTTTAGGTTCTTGGAGAGGTTTGCAGAGTTCTCGCACCACATATCTTGTGTGATTACCTTTTTGTTTNCATTACCTTTAGATTCATTCTTAATAAGGATCAATTGCATAAAACGTAACAAACTTTTTATTTGTCATGTTTTAGTTATTGTACTTGTTCTTGTAAATCCGAGTCATCAAAAGATGCCTTATGTATCCTGTTTAGATCATTTTGTAACAAAAAGAGTTAAGATTCTGGATTACAAAATGACCCAACGAGTAACAAAATCATGTGTTGATGACTCAGATATGAAAAAATAAATACAGCGACTAAAACATGATAAATAAAAATAATTAAATTGGTATTATCTGCGAATAACCCTGTAAATAATTAAATCAATCAAAGATGATAAAATGGACTTAAGTAACTCACCTGTAACCCGACAGCGACACTAAGTAGTGAAATCTTGTTCGTTCCAGCTCGTAAATTAGCATTTCCTGTGACTTTAACTTTCCTACTTTCTGGACCTCCAAATGCCGAACCTGATATATTCATGTACAAATCATAAGTTGACAGCATTATGGGTCTGTGCTTAGATCATTGAGTTGCAGATACGTGGTTAATATAGATGTACCTATGAGTTGGTTGTTGACATAAACATGTAAAGCATGGCCTTCCGACTCCACGGATAGAGAAGGAGAACTGCCCCGGTGTAATTCTGACGGGTTTATCACAACACTAGAAACCGAGTTTAAGAGCATTAATACTAGCTATACTGAATAATGTAGAAATTCTATGGCATACTGGACACGTTCTAGAGCATAATGCAGCACTCTTCTCACCTGGTAGTATACCAAAGATAGTCACTTGCATCTCTAGTTACACTAACTTGATCCAACAGACCAGAAACGGTCATCTTTGAATCAGAATCGACAGTTGAAACGTCTTCACTGAATGCTTGCCAAGCGAGTCTATTCACATTTGTTGGCAACATATTTATTAACGATGTCTTGGTTCCGACCTGGAAAATACAATATAAAAATGATAAGGAGTCCGGTTTAGGTACTTGTATCTCATTTCATGATCGGTAGTACGAAGTTACAAACCTGTGCAGTGTTATAAACGGCATGCTTGCAATCAGGAAGAATGCTGATTGACCATGGTGGTAGAGTGTAGTGTTTCTTTCTGAATGTAACTGTTGTCGATGAGTTGAGATGGTAATTGGCTATAAAAGCAGCACAACCTCCGGCTTTTGATGAGAACACATGTGCCTGTAATTTGCCAAAGACTCGAGTCACAACATCTCAAACGGGTATAATAAAAATAGGAACGGGTCAAATGGCTCGAATGAATATGTCAAAAGTTGCTAGAAGTACTCTTTTTTGTTTAAAGTCAACATTTTTCTCATACAATACTGAATTTATCAGATTTTTTTGTAAGGATTTCATGTAACTTTGAAAGTTTTTGGCAGGTTCTTCAGTCTAGCGAGGGTAGCAAAATATTGTTATTTGAGGCAACTAGAGTGGTGATTAGGAATTGCTTTCATTTTTTGGGGATCACTCCTATAGTCCTATCTAAAGAATCCTTGAATATTAAGTGATCATTAGGACGTGCTTTTATGACTAGTAGATTATGATTGTAACTCAAATTTATGATTATTGCAGCTGTATGCACCTGATTATATTTTATCTACTTCCAATATTGTCATTATACATGTTGGGAACTGTATCTTAAGGGTCATTTTGCACAATATAATATAATTTGGTCATCAAAATACAACTATTGCAGGTGCCTGTTTGTTACGATCAACGGAAATTTCGTATGTATAATATATATAATAATATACACGTGTTATTATGTGATTTCTTAATTAACCATTTATGTATGTGCGCATTACAATCGAGGTTCTGTATGAACAAAATGTGGAGCAGTTGTGTAAACGAACGACGACTTAATGCGGTTAAATTGTTGTTCTGTCTTTGTGTTCCGTTGTTAATGAATGAATTTTGATACTGGTTTGTGTGTGCATGTGTTTATGCGTGACCACGATGCCAAGCAAATATCTGACCTTATCATGTTTCTTGTTACTTGGTATACCAGCAGTACATAATATATTGGCTATATTTTTATTTTATGGTCAAAATCCGATCTACTGGTTTATAATGATTGATAATTTTATAGATGGTGTGTATGGCATCCCGTTCTGAAATGTTTTTATATCTGATTATATATAGTGTTTCAAGTTGCAGATACCAGTTTCTGGTATATGGGCATAGGGAAATTAGTTCAGATTACCTAATTATTAAGATAATAAATTTGGTTTTGACCTTTATATTAACATAATATGCCATATCACATAGTCACTTTCAAAACACAATTCCAAACACCTCTATAGTTATTAACTGAATTCTAAAAAATATAAAAATAGTGGCTCAATATCTCTAAAAATCATCTTTAGAAACATTTTGTGAAATCAAATTTACCGAGATCTGTTAGCCATTCAAATCATCATCTTAACATATCTTAAATGCTTCATTTCTACGTTTCTGGCCTTTTCAGGTAGACTCAAAGCATCTTCGAAGGTGCTGCACAACTTTGAAAATAAGAAGTTGTGTTTAGGATGCAAAACCAGCAAAAGTAGGTTGAAATTGGACTGAAACTATGGTTTGGTTTGATTTGATTGTGCTAATACTTAATATTGTGCATATGCTATAATATGTTGAAACTTTTGACTGTTGTGATGGACTATGCAGCTTATGTGCTCTCGGTTACTTTCACTTTCATCATAACTATGCTTTGATTTGTTATACACTGTGCATTTTTGCTGATATGTCAGACTGACTACTATTTTTTTCACAGTCAACCCGCTACACTGATAGTCTATTGTATTGAGACATTTGGTTCTTTTATCCCATGCAAAACACTTTTATACACTCGGCATGAAGTAAGCAAGTCTTAGAGATGAATTCGAGCCAAAGAACAATGGAAGTATCACATGTGCATGTAACATTTCCTTTATAAGTATATCTTGTCTATTGCAGATTCTATCTTATAAATATTACAGTAACTTTCACTCCTGTCATTTCAAATAATGACATAAATAGCACATGAGATTGATTTTCAAAAAATAATCATTTTTTTTCCGACTCGTCTGCAATGTGAAGATCTTGATAAACTCACCAACACTATATTCCTTGTATATACACTTCTTCACTTAAATGTTCTTTTCATAATAGAAACAGTTGAAGGATCACCTCCTATTTCCTCAAACATGATTATCAAATTTTGGGTTGGCTTCAACCAAGATTGAGGGACATGGTACCTACACAATCAAAACAAAAAGACAATCCCGAGGGTTGGTGAAAAGTGTTCCATACATTTTGTACGAAGATCTGTTTTATTGATATAGGGAAATGGTTAAGGTTACCATCGTTGGGTTGGTACTCCACAGCGAGTTTGACACTTGACGGGGCGATAAGTACCAGCATAGTTGCAGACGTTACAGCTGCCTTTACCATGAATTGTCCAGTATCTTCCTATGCTTTGACCATTTATCCATACTTGACCCTTTCCCATGCCCTTCATGTCAATAGCCAAAGGCTCACCTCCTTGCGGGGCATTAAAATAAGCCTGCAAATTCAGTTTACAGTCGTTAATGCAACTCGGGTATAATTCTGACATCTAAAAAAGTGGCCGCCATATGGCTCAGCACAACCGAATTTGCGATAAAAAGTACACATTTAAACCCAAACCTATTTGCCAAATGTACAGAAACCATACCTTGTACCATGTAAGTGGTCTATTCATTTGTGCAACTAAGGACGATTCGGTCCAATCTACAGATGAAATGCCCGTTGGTGCGGCTAGGTTCATGGATTCACCTTTTAAACCAACCTGTAAAAACACATTGGAAGAACAAAAAGACAAAATTACCCATCTGTTCTAGATATAAGACAGGTGGAATCTTGAGATCAGACGGTCTAACTTTCAAAGAGAACACACCTGGTATGACCATTTCTGACGGGATAAATCCCACGAGCCTTTACCTACCCCATGCAACACAACGGGTCCTAAAACTCCCGTCTTCCATAGCTCAAAATGTGGCCCGTTGTTCTGTAGTCACAAAGAATCATTATCTTTAGATTCATTCTTAATAAGGATCAATTGCATAAAACGTTAACAAACTTTTTATTTGTCATGTTTTAGTTATTGTACTTGTTCTTGTACATCTGACATCTGAGTCATCAAAAGATGCCTATGTATCTCGTTTAGATCATTTTGTAACCAAAAGAAGTTAAGATTTTGGATTACAAAATGACCCAAACGAGTAACAAAACCATGTGTTGATGACTCAGATATGAAAAAATAAATACAGTGACTAAAACATGATAAATAAAAATAATTAAATTGGTATTATCTGCAAATAACCCTGTAAATAATTAAATCAATCAAAGATGATAAAATGGACTTAAGTAACTCACCTGTAACCCGACAGCGACACTAAGTAGTGAAATCTTGTTCGTTCCAGCTCGTAAATTGGCATTTCCTGTGACTTTAACTTTCCTACTTTCTGGACCTCCAAATGCCGAACCTGATATATTCATGTACAAATCATAAGTTGACAGCATTATGGGTATGTGCTTAGATCATTGAGTTGCAGATACGTGGTTAATATAGATGTACCTATGAGTTGGTTGTTGACATAAACATGTAAAGCATGGCCTTCCGACTCCACGGATAGAGAAGGAGAACTGCCCCGGTGTAATTCTGACGGGTTTATCACAACACTAGAAACCGAGTTTAAGAGCATTAATACAAGCTATACTGAATAATGTAGAAATTCTATGGCATACTGGACACGTTCTAGAGCATAATGCAGCATTCTTCTCACCTGGTAGTATACCAAAGATAGTCACTTGCATCTCTAGTTACACTAACTTGATCCAACAGACCAGAAACGGTCATCTTTGAATCAGAGTCGACAGTTGAAACGTCTTCACTGAATGTTTGCCAAGCGAGTCTATTCACATTTGTTGGCAACATATTTATTAACGATGTCTTGGTTCCGACCTGGAAAATACAATATAAAAATGATAAGGAGTCCAGTTTAGGTACTTGTATCTCATTTCATGATCAGTAGTACGAAGTTACAAACCTGTGCAGTGTTATAAACGGCATGCTTGCAATCAGGAAGAATGCTGATTGACCATGGTGGTAGAGTGTAGTGTTTCTTTCTGAATGTAACTGTTGTCGATGAGTTGAGATGGTAATTGGCTATAAAAGCAGCACAACCTCCGGCTTTTGATGAGAACACATGTGCCTGTAATTTGTCAAAGACTCGAGTCACAACATCTCAAACGGGTATAATAAAAATAGGAACGGGTCAAATGGGTCGAATGAATATGTCAAAAGTTGCTAGAAGTACTCTTTTTTGTTTAAAGTCAACATTTTTGGACAAAAAGTGTTTCGCTTCAAACCCAAACCGACCTTGCCCAATAAGAAAGTTAATTGTTTTGCGACATTTAATTTTTTGTACTACAAACCTGTTCATATGTTCCTAAGGAAACGAAAGCGGGATCAGCTGAAAGGATAGCTCGCTCGCTTGATTTAATAGCTTTATGAAGCTCCTTTAGGTGATCATATTTCGGTTGCCTTAGCAAACCTGTCCATGCAAAAGTAATGGAGTACTTCAGAAGGTTATGTGAAATATGTACTTAATATCACACGGGCCTCGCAAAATGAAATTTTGCTTACCATATTCATCTATTGGAGCATCATAGTCGTAGCTGGTAGTGATGAACGGTCCTCCAGCTGTCCTTCCAAAGTTCGTTCCTCCATGATACTGTTTACAATAAGAAAACTTAGTTTAGTTTAGTTTATTACTGTAAAAAACTTTGTTCTTCTATCTGAAAGAGATGCTAACCATGTAATAATTTGTGAATGAGCCTCCTTTCTGAACAAACCGGGCAACAGCAAAAGCCAAATCTTGAACGGGTCGATGTGGTATAGGTCCACCGAAATCCGAGAACCTTTACACAATAGATTTCAAATGAGTGACAAGATTCCACATAGTTAAAAGAGCATCAAACATGAAATTGACTTTAGTGGTCAAACTTATTCATATCAAAATCGCAGTGACACTCTAATCCTCTACTGTTTAACGCCTATCATTTATGCGTCCACGCTAAATATCATACTTTTTTATATAGTCTTAAACCTGTATTCAAAAGTACACATGATCATATCTGACTTTGAAAGGTCTTTGAAAGGTCAAACTTTTTTCTTATCAAAGTCACAGGTTTTCTTTATTCTTCTGCATTTTAATACTATTTCTTATTGTATCCGCAATGCATATCATACATTTTGCTCTAGCTTATATGAAAAAGCAAATGTATTCATTTCAACATAAAGACGGAAAGTTATGAAGTTGGACTATATCTAATCAATAAAGAACCTTACCAGCCACTCCAAGCCTCGGTCCACATTGTGGGTTTGGTTTCTTTGTTATTAGGAGAAAAGTAATCACAATAAAATCCATTGCAAGTATTTATCTGTCACCAAATCCAATAAAACACAAACCGTTAACGATAATCTTGCTAATAAAAATTTGTAGTAAAGATTCGTGTCAAAATGGATTTTTGTCATGAACACGTGACCAGAATGCTGGCTAAGAGAGTAAAAACTTTGTACATACAATAGGATCAGGAGCATCATCTTGCTTGCACATAACCCAAGGGACACCGGTGTTTAAACCAACAGCCATTTTAGCAGCCCATGTCAAGTAAGCATGACCAGCTGCACCAAATGCGTGGCTTTCTGCCCCGTATTCATTTTCAATCTGCACCGTTATATATAGTTATTAATGACACCCGCAATTTAAACATTATAGATGGTATAAACAAATGAAATCTTGATTTCTAAGCAACGAAATCTTGACAAGAAGCTACCTGAGAGAGGATGATTGGGCCACCTTGAGACTCGAACAACTTTTCATCCTTCATCATTTGAACTATTTTTGTCGTGAACTTTTGCATTGCGTTCTGCATACATGAAATTTTACAACTTGATTATATTTTTTTATCGGATAAAAGTTCAGTAACTAATCTTTGGGTTGCAATTCTGCTGTTATCTGTCAAATGGGTCGAAAATCGACCAAAGTTACTCCAATATTTACAACCTTAAAATCATTTTATTCAAACACTTTAAATATCTTTAACGCCGAAAATGTGTAAATGCACACATTATAAGTCTGATAATAAGTATCTGTGTCAAAGTTCAGTAATATTAAATTTTAGTCTAACTGATACATTGTACTATTTGCACAAAAACATTAAATTTTCTTTTAATATTTACAACCTCTAAATTAATACAATTTGTGACATCAAATAATTATATAAAAAATTACCATTTTGCCCTTTTACCCAACCAGTCCAATGAATGCACTAAAACAGAAATTTTTGAGAAAAAAAATGAGAAACCTTGAAAGGCTCATTATCAGTTCTGAAGCTGATCCCAGGAACATACTTCAACCAAACAGGCAACCCCCTTTGAAAACATCAACATTTTAACATTAATAACATAAAAAAATATATCAAAAAATTCATTAAAAAGGTTTTTTTTAAACAAAATTACCCAAAATTCCACTCTGCACAAACAAATGGTCCGATTCGAAGATGCATATACAATCCAGCTTTCTGAACTGTCTTTACAAACCTCACCAAATCATATCTTCCTTCAAAATTATACTGTAAAATACAAGAAAATTTAACCACATTAAATCAAAAGCTACTAATAGCTTATACTAGCAACATACTTTACCTTAATGAGCACAAACTACTTTATCAATTATCAAAACTAGCACTGCTAACTTGCTATAATTAGTAATACAATGAAGTTATTTACTATGAATAGCAACATATACCAACTAATGACAAAAATGTAAATCCTTAAAACATGTAAAGTTACTTAAAAAATGTATCAAAAAATTATGAAAAAGTAGAAGAACAAGTACATTGCCAGGTGAAGGTTCATGACCATTCCAAAAGACATAAGTATCAATAACATCCAAACCTCCATCTTTAGCTTTCTGAATAAGATCTTGCCACATCTGCAAAAAAAAACAACATATAAATAACATGCTCATCAACTTTTATATTAAAAAATGTGAAGAACAACATAGATAGATTACTTCAGGAGTACTTCTTGGATAATGTATAGAGCCAGAAAATAGTATTCTTCTATGTCCATTGATGATGAGTGATTTCTTATCATATGTAACAATGCATTGAGTTAACTCAATACATAATATCAATGTAATGCAAAATAAATATAGCCAGTTTTTGGTAGCTGAGTTAGCTGCCATTTTTTTCTTTTCTTTCTGAAACTAGAGCTTGAGAAAGATTGATGTGTGTGACTATATATATGCATACAAGATAATAAGTTGCTTATAATAAACAAATATATAACATTGTTCAAAAAAAAAACAAACAAACAAACAAATATATAACATGTGAGATATGAAGTGGTGTACTATTTGTGTAACTTTATTTACAACTTTATTACATAATTGTTTGACTTTCTGAATCATTGTGTTAGGGTTGCAATTCTACTGTAATCTGTCAAATGGGTCGAAAGTCGACCAAAGTTACTCCAATGTTTACAACCTTAAAATCATTTCATCCAAACGCTCTAAAAATCATCAACGCCGAAAATGTGTAAATGCACATATTATAAGTCTGACAATAAGTATCCGTGTCAAACTTCAGTAATATTATTTAGGTTGACTTTTAGTATAACTGATACATTGTACTCTTGCACAAAAACATTAAATTTTCTTTTAATATTTACAACCTCTAAATTAATATGTACAAAAATACAATTTGTGACATCAAATAATTGTATAAAAAATTACCATTTTGCCCTTTTACCCAACCAGTCCAATGAATGCACTAAAACAGAAATTTTTGAGAAAATAAAATGAGAAACCTTGAAAGGTTCATTATCAGTTCTGAAGCTCATCCCAGGAACATACTTCAACCAAACAGGCAACCCCCTATGAAAACATCAACATTTTAACATTAATAACATCAAAAAATTCATTAAAAAAAAAAAAAAAAAAAAAAAAAAAAAAAAAAAAAAAAAACAAAAAAACAAACAAACAACAAAAAAAAAAAATAAAAAAAAAAAAAAAAAAAAAAAAAAAAAAAAAAAAAGGTACCCAAAATTCCACTCTGCACAAACAAATGGCCCGATTCGAAGATGCATATACAATCCAGCTTTCTGAACTGTCTTTACAAACCTCACTAAATCATATCTTCCTTCAAAATTATACTGTAAAATACAAGAAAATTTAACCACATTAAATCAAAAGCTAATTTCTTATACTAGCAACATACTTTACCTTAATGAGCACTAGCACTGTTAACTTGCTATAATTAGTAATACAATGAAGTTATTTACTATGAATAGCAACACATACCAACTAATGAAAAAATGTAAATCCTTAAAAACATGTAAAGTTACTATAAAAATGTATCAAAAAATTATGAAAAAGTAGAAGAACAAGTACATTGCCAGGTGAAGGTTCATGACCATTCCAAAAGACATAAGTATCAATAACATCCAAACCTCCATCTTTAGCTTTCTGAATAAGATCTTGCCACATCTGCAAAAAAAAGCAACATATAAATAACATGCTCATCAACTTTTATATTAAAAAATGTGAAGAACAACATAGATAGATTACTTCAGGAGTACTTCTTGGATAATGTATAGAGCCAGAAAATAGTATTCTTCTATGTCCATTGATGATGAGTGATTTCTTATCATATGTAACAATGCATTGAGTTAACTCAATACATAATATCAATGTAATGCAAAATAAATATAGCCAGTTTTTGGTAGCTGAGCTAGCTGCCATTTTTTTCTTTTCTTTCTGAAACTAGAGCTTGAGAAAGATTGATGTGTGTGACTATATATATGCATACAAGATAATAAGTTGCTTATAATAAACAAATATATAACATTGTTCAAAAAAAAACAAAAAAAACAAATATATAACATGTGAGATATGAAGTGGTGTACTATTTGTGTAACTTTATTTACAACTTTATTACATAATTGTTTGACTTTCTGAATCATTGTGTAATTTATTTTTTGATGAAAATGCTGAGAAGTGTTGATAGTGTGTAAGAGTTAATTATTTTTTATTATTTAGATATTTTTAATTACAAAAATATTTATGTTACTACATTTTTTTTTATTCGGTAGCTTTTTTGTAGTTCATAGAAAGTTTGTGTTCTAGTGGCGAACCCGGGGCTATTAGTTTCAGGGTGCATTAAAACTAAAGCATACATGTAACCAAAAAATAAAATAAAATAAACTAAAATGAGCGCGGATACACAAAAAAATCGATGTTTTTGACAATATTTTACACTATGTACGAAAATTTCAAATTGTTTGTTGACACCATAGGAACCTCTGCGGTCCGCCTTTGGCTGTGACTTTGGTCAAAACTCAGGCGTGTACCTAGTCAGTTTTAGAGATGATGTCTTTGTAAACATGATCAATTTTCTCATAAGTTTGTGTAAAGCGAAACTCAATATTAGCTTTTACATATTATCTTTGAAACGGGACGCGTGAACCAACTAAAAAAAAATATATTAATGAGTGTATAGCATTATTTAAGTTGCAAAAATAATCATATGTTACATATAGTCCAAACTTTATATCTATTGGTTGAAGAAATTTTTTGACAGTTTTAAGGAATATTAAATATTTGATACCTAGCTTAAAGCAATAGAAGTGCTCAAAAAAGAGGTGAGAAAAAGTGTTTAATCAATGAGGTAAAAGAAGTTATGACTCATTAAAGGAGACTAATCAGGCTTTTAGATAGATTCACATTGTAAATCATGTTTATGATTGTTGTTTGGTATGTTTTAAATGTGTAAAATCTCGTATTCTCTTATACGAGGTCCAAATAACGTTTGTTGTACGACATAAGATCTTTAGACTTGTACGATCGACGTGAGAAGTTTGGGTTTGTGTGATTTCGAACTCACATAAAGTAAAAAAGCAATGATTCGAATGCATATTGATCTAGCACTTTAAGAAAACAAAATGATCACCGTCAAAAAGTGCACAAATTCATTCAACAAAGTTTAACGACTTAGAAGCTGTAAACATGATATGAATATGATAAGTTAAAATCATATGAAACTACAATAACTATCATCAACTTATGAAAATCCTCACGAAAAAATGAACTTGATTAAGATGTGATAGATCTAGATCTAGTTGACCACTACTTGTAACATTAAAGAAATTGCTCAAATGTAAAAGAATCTAAATTTTGTATCAACAAAAAACATTACTTTCTTCTGTCTTAATTTTATTGTTCATTTTTTTTTTTTTTTTTTTTTTTTTTTTTTTTTTACGGTTTGTCTCAAATTAATTATCAACTATTATATAGATTAGTTGGAATTGCTTAAGTTTACTATACTACTCTGAATCAAAATTATTATTTACAAAACTATGTGAAAACATTATATAATCATCAATAGGTAAACTTTTTTTTGTTACTTTTATAAAAATTAAAACGGTTCAGAATGTCCATTTAACTTGTTTAGTGCTTATATTATTTTTTTCCCATTAATAAATTAAATTGGATTTACATACAGGTGGAAAGTAAACGAGCAACAAGCTGCGTCGCTAGCTCTTTTTATATTGCAAATTTATTCTTTTGAAAACTATATTTGTGGATCTAGATGTCATAACATTACTATGCGTAACTCGTTAGAATCTTTTGGCGAGCTCTACTCGCTCAGGTGCTGGGAAACCAAAAGCATCAAATGCGAAAAAGATAAAAACATGTTGATTCTTAATGCACAATTTCTCGTGTTTTGATACTTTGTATGAGGCGACTTTCAAAACAGCTTGTTCTACTGTAAAACCTTGACTACTCAAACCCACGATAAGAGAAACTCATATTACAATAATTTTTGTACAGAGTTAGTAACGTCAACTTTCAGCTAACGTTGTCATAAAATCTAAACGATTGGACCAAATGACACAAACTATAATTAATCACATGGTTTCAAACTTCTAGATTAACACTAACCAATACGACAAAAAGAAGACATTAAAACAAAACTAAAATCCAACACTTTTACGTTAAAATAAATTAATACTACTACTTTATCTTGATCAGTAACCAAACCAATAACACCGAAAAGGGTCACCCAATATTTTCTTGGGTATGTAAATTAGCTGATTTTTCTACCAACCCCACATTATTACTCATACATTAAAATACATTAAACTGCTAACTTTAATACGATCATAATGATATTATTAATAAAGCAATGACAACTGTGAACAAAATAAAATTATGGGCCAGATTCAAATGATGCTCTTCTTTTTGTTTCTTGTTTCTTTAGACTAGATTTTTTGAAGAAGATTATTTGTTTCAATTTCTTTTTGGGGATAATGGAATTTGCATATTGTATATTTGTATGTGAGATATTTGATTATTGCATTATGAAGATGTATTATATGGATCCATCCTAAATTACATAAGCGGAGAGCCGGAGAAAGACCAACTTTGTATAGTCATGGGTGTTTAGTGAACATTTATAAAGATCAAGCTTCAAACAATGTTCAACTGTTTCCTACTAATGACTTGATTAATAGATAAAATTTATAATAAAGTACGAAAAATAAAATATAAAACCGGAGGGTAACTAACTTAAACGGGTACGTATAACAACACCTTATCGGTTTGTGTCCTTTTCTTTTAAGCTATCTCAAATTATTTGTAAACTAACAAACCCATAGATATAGAAATGTATTATAGTTATCATATTACCATTATTATAAGTTATAACAAGAAAACAAACGAAAAATTAAATAGTTAGTCAAAATTATTACTGTCATTTGACAAAAACTAAGAAGAAATAAACCTTTTCTTTTCCTTCTCCTGTACTTTTTCTTAAAACACAACTATTAAGAAAAAAGAAAAAGTACATATGTCATTTTGTATAAATTGCTAATACTATCTAATTCCTAAATTTATTGGCACGTTTTCTTTTGTTATGTGTGTGAGTTATAAGCAACATCACGTCAGTTTTTTACCTTGTAACACTCTTATAACACAAATCTAATCTTGAAAAATATTTTCTCAGGTATAACTTGTTATAGGCGTCATTGAGTCACAGTTTTTATTTTCTCTAAAACTTAACACATTTCAATAAACTAAAATTTGAATACGATATATTAGAAATACGATTTACAACAAAAGTAAACAAGCGATACGACAAATACATACAAAGTAAAACAATCTAAACTAGGATCGAGATTTTGATCAGATATCTTCTTTCATTTGGTTGATCAACTCCGCATCTTCCTCTCACATTCCCACGGTGTTAGTAGCGATAAATTTTAATTCCTTGAATATATTTTGGGTTGAGATGAGGTTAATTATCTTTCTCCTTGAAAGCTTCTCTACTTGACGAGGATCTTGATGTTGTCGTTGAGTTGGATTTTTTACTCTTGGACGGCCTTGGCTTGCCCAGAGGACGTGGTTGTGGATCATTTCGAAATAACTCATTCTAGTCTTCAACATCATCAGCCATTCGTACTCATCTTACGGGGAACAACGAGTTTGGTAACACACGATTTAGGAGTGATCTTTCAAGATATTACATGCTTCATAATGGACAAAAGCACACCCCCAAATTTCTTGGATTTTTTATAATAACTAGTTACCTGAAAAAATTGTTTTCACCACTAAGAGTTTCATATTGGCCGACAATGCCAATGAATTTGTTGCAATCACGTGTCAAAGTTGTTCAATTTCCGGTGATCATATTCTTGATACGCTTGAAAGATGTATGGCGGTTTTATTCACTTGCAGCTTGTTGCCAAAACATTTTTAAATCTCAGTCGACACCAAGTCTTATGTCCTCGGGAATTTATATCCAAGATTCTGCCAAAAGTTTTCTTTTTGAGTCCAAGGCGTACGTATGATGTCGATTTTTTTTTCGTTTAGGCTTGCGTACTCTTGCTTTTCATTTTCTTTTTCCAACAGGGGAATACTCGATTTGTGATGTTTGTGATGGTGAGTTTGGTGGCGATTTGTGGTGGTGGGTTTGGTGGTTGAGTTGTTTGTGGTTGTTGTGAAGTATTACTGAATACTCCAAAGTTGTAAAATAGGTATTGTTGTTGAAGTTTATAGAAAGCGATTTGTGAGAAATATGTGTTGGGAAGAATACTGTGCAAAGTTCGGAAATGTAGTGTATTCTGAAGAACTAGAATAGGCGAATGATGGTATAGCGAGTTGTAGTGAACTCAGATTACCGGACGAATAAGATGGGGGGATCATGGGCCAATCCTTGTTTTGGTTACGTATTTTGAAAGAGATGATTGAAGTGTATGTGGAAATGTATGACATAGGTATAAATGTGATTGTGTTTGGTTATTTGTATGAGAAAAATGGGAACTTATTAGGAAAAAATGTTTTTTTTTTTTTTTTTTTTTTTTTGAATAGCTAGCTGTTGGACGATTTAAAAAATAAGGAAAAAAAAGTTCAAAAACAATTGTTATGGGCCTTATGGCCGGCGCCGATGCCAGTAAAGATAACAATGTCATAGGTGCAAAAACTGACTACAATGCTTGTCATAATGCGTTGCACCTCGTTCTCTTAATTGTCCATTCTAAAAAATATATAGAAAAGCTTAATCGAGTTTACCATATTTCTTTTATTTGGAATTATTATTATTACACTGTTTAAAGTAAACATTAATCAATTAGTTAAAAGTAAAATTTTCATTATAATAATAATAATAATAATAATAATAATAATAATAATAATAATAACTATGTTTTTTTAACTGTGTAAATTTTATCGATGAATAATTATTTTTAAACGCGAAAGTCACTTACCATTTTGACCAATGAAAATTTAGTTTTTTTTTTTCTTTTTTTTTTTCTTTTTTTTTTTTTTTAAGTTATGTACCACCCCGTCCTACATTAAGTGTCCGTTGTAAATTTTTTAAATTTTCTTTAACTTTTACTCCACTTTTAAACATATTTGTTTGTGTTATATCATACTTCATGAAAATTATAGAAATGAAAATACATTTAAAAACATAATTCATTCATATATTTTTGCATAAAGTATTATATAATACGAACAAAAATATTTAAAATCAAAGTTGAAGAAAAAAAATTTACAAAATCATAGTGAACACTTTAATGTGAGACCGAACTAAGACTAAAAGGCAAGGGAGGGATTCCCTCACCAAACGGGCCCACTTTCACCAATTAACTCCTTGCCCTCTACTCTCATTCACTCACCATGCACAAATTTTAAGACCACAATTGGTGAAGACTTCACCTAGCAGGAAACAAAAAACACCGGGCCCCACTCTTGTTTATTATTTTAATTATTTTGTGTGTGAGAGTGTGTGGGGTATTTAGTGGGGTATATTTTTATAAAGTGGGTATTTAATTAAAGGTGAAGCTAAAGGTGATGATGGTTTCCTTGCCCACCAAAAAGTGAAGAGTGGTGAAGGGAAGTAAGAAGAGAGAGAAAGCTGACGTGGCGCTGATGTGTACGGTGAAGGTGTAATCACCTTGCCTACTAGCCTAAATGGCTTGTGTCACAATGGTACCCCTTGTTGTGTGAGGGGCTCCCCAACCAAATAGTTGTGGGTTCAAGTCCTACTTAGAACATGTGAGATACTTTGTGGTTGTATATTGTGAGATAGACAGTTGACGTTAAAAAAAATAGAAAATAAATTAAAAAAAAAAAAAAAAAAAAAAAAAAAAAAAAAAAAAAAAAAAAAAAAAAAAAAAAAAAAAAGGACCGAGGGAGCAGTAATTAATGCGGTTCAATTTCAAACTACACACCATTCATTATCAATCCGGTGCATATGACACATAGTAAAGTGTGTGTACTTGTAGTCAAATTGTTTGTACCTTTGTCTTATAATACGTGCAATATGAGCAACATGTGACATGAAATTCGTTCAAAGAAAAAACATGTGACATGAAATAAAAGCTATTGTAAATGTCAAAAATTATGTCTACTGTTAAGATGGATAGTATAAAAAAGCTTATTAGATAATGTTAAACTTGTCTTGTGCTTATTTCAGGGTATCCAATGGGTGTGCAGGAGCATAATAAGCATAATAATAAATTACAGTGGTTTTATTTTCTTAGTTAGGGTATCTTCAAGTCTCTTTCCATGAAGGTAATAAGTCTTTGATTTTCTAAAAAAGAAAAAAATTGCTTTAAATGTCAACAGAGAAACTTGCAAACCAAAACCAATGTCATGTTGCTTTATAAAACAAATGTCATAATTATTTTTAAAATTGTTAATTGCCTAAAAATACTATCACTAGATAAGAAAGAAGTGGCTAAATTAGTTTTTAACCGTTAGATGAGAAAAAGGAATACTAGGCGAGTTGTAGGCGAGTGTTCAGGCGAGGTGAGGGTTTAGGCGAGGTGTACGCGAGGGGAATTGAATTGTGTTACAGAAATGGCTTTAGGCGAGGCCATAGTGAGGTGATCAGCGTGGATTCTTGGGTCCGGGCGAGGTCGAGGTCCTAGGCGAGCCCTAAGCGAGGCCATAGGCGAGGTCTTGGCGAGGTGATCAGCGAGGATGCTCTGGGCGAGGTCCTAGCGAGGATCCATGCGAAGTGATTAGCAAATTGTGTTGGGTCTAGGCTAGGTCCTAGCGAGGATCCATGCGAAGTGATTAGCAAATTGTGTTGGGTCTAGGCTAGGTCCTAGCGAACCTTGAGCGAGGATCTACCAAGCCCTAGGCGAGGTCGAGGTGGAGTCGTGGAGGCCTAGGCGAGGTCCTTATCCAACTAATTATCAGATCTTCATTCTGTTATGTTCTGTGTTTTTGGAGCTCATAATATACTCTTGAAGATGGAGCAGATTTGCAAAGAAGATGGGTTCAAGTGGGGAGTGTTCCCTAGGGTGAATTGAGAAATTAAAAATGAATTTTGAAACAAGTTGTGTGTGAAAGAAAGATGGATAAGAGTAATAACTAATAAGTTTGTAAATAAAGAAGCTGTGGTTATATCTGTGTAACTTTTTGTGACAGATGTAGGTATTAGTTCATTTATGTAATATAGACTTTTGGTAAAGATTTGGCTCAATTCAATTTGTAGGATTTCTATTTTCCACGCATGAGTTGCAGACTTCCTAAAGTATACCAAGTTGTTTTGTCTTACAGCTACTTGGGCGAGTGAAAAGTTGATGGTGACATATTTTGGTCACATTGGTAAAGCCTATAAAAAATGTTCATTTCCGTAAAAACACTTAGAATAAAGTTCATTTTGGTAATTGGGTTATATATTTTTAGATTTAAGATCATTTGAGGATCAAACTTTTTTCACATACCAAGAGACTAATCTCCACCCTTCATCTTCCCTCCATCTTTATTTGATCTAATGGATGAGATTAATCCCAACAATTTAAAAAACCCACTTTCATCCTTTTTTTTTCAAATATTAATATCTTTCAAACCGTTAATCGTTAAGCGACAAAAAAATATACCGTTACGACGAGCATTTAATTATCTTTCTATAGATATGCACTTTGATATATTTTCGACAAAATGTTTTTTTTCGTTTTTTTCACGTTTTTTTCCGTGGCCGAAAAAATCATATATGATATTACATATCATATATAATATGTAATATCATATATGATTTTTTTCGGCCACGAAAAAAAACGTGAAAAAAAAAATGTCGAAAGTATATCAAAGTGCCCGTCTATAGAAAGATAATTAAATGCTCGTCGCGATGGTGTAATTATTTTCGCTTAACGATTAACGGTTTAAGAGATATTTAAATAATAAAAAATATGTGAAATATTAAAATGTTTTTAATCTCAACCATTGATTTCTTTTAAATGAATGGTAGGGATGAGTCCCTTAATATGTAAGAAAAGTTGGTATTTAATATAACTCTCCTGTTTATATAATGAAATGATATAAAAATAGTGTCTATTTAACTATTTAAGTGTATTTTAAGCCAAATCTGACATCAGTGATGTTTGCAAATGCATGTAAACATAAAACATCTTGTAATAATAGTTTATGTAAAAATGAAAAATATACATGTGGATGATTTTTTTGGTGATATACAATTTTGTATTGTTTTGAGGACAAATGGTCATTTTATGTATTTAAGAAAAGTAGGTATCAAATGAAAGTATGTACTCTTAACTATATACTACCATGTTTTAGAAACTAGATCAAACTTTGATATCAACGATTTCAAAATACTACTCGTATAGTCGTAGTTAAGCGCCTAGCTGGTAGGTAGCCCAACTACTCTTCCTTTGATATTAAATTGGTTTGAATTCCTTTTACTGATATTTTAAAATAATAATAATAATAATAAATAAATAAATAAAAAATAAATCTAGAAATTATGTCATCAAAAATATTGGATTTCTTATGCTTCACCGAATAAAAAATAAAAGAATTGCGAAAATTCCACAAAACCCAAAACGCCGTACAGATAATCGCATCAAAGCATTTTCATTGCAAGTGATCAGCCCAAATTAATAAGAGAATCGACTAAAATGTTTATCTACACAATGTTTGGCTATTTTCCGTATAAAAGTGATTATCTATATCCAACATTTTTCGCATAAAAAACATAACATGTTAGCTTAACTATCAACCTATCAAAAAGTTTTAAAAAGATAAATTTGGCATCTTCTTTTTTATTGACATGTACTTTTTTGAAACTCTGTGAAATGAAAGTGGAAGCCAGTTTGTAACAAGCTAAGGTCATAATGTTGTGTCCAAGATTTGGTTACTCCATGGGGCATGGGCACTAAATGCATTGGATAATTTTATGGGTTCATTCCTATTATGTTACGTTTTATCATATGCTCCTATACCATGCCCCCATGCTACGCCTACTTTTTATGATGAAAGAAATACCATCTCATGCAATATTGGGTTGTATCATACGGTATGTAGTGATACACCATGCATTTGCAAAATGCCAAATATATACATCTAAGGAAATCATGTAGTAGTAAGCTACAAGTTAAACTATTAGTAAATTTTAACTTAAATTTTAGCTTACATTTAGGGACATTTGTATATACACTCAATCTACTCGATACTTTAGTCCCATGCGTATAGGACAGGACCCTCAACTAATTTGAAAAATGTATATATATATACTAACTTAGTAACTATAAAGAGAAAAACATATGTTTATAACTTACAATTTTTTAACATAAGCAATGTTGTACTTGTAGCCTTGTAGGACTAAAATCCATACTTGTAAAAAAGCAATGCAATTTTTAAATATCTAAATATTTAATTATAATTGAAACCACTAACTTTTTATCAATCTCACTTGCTTAACACTCATATATAAATGAAAAAAAAATTACACACGCAAATTAACTCTATTATGCACCATCACCGCTATGCACGAGTAATCATCTAATGTGACGGTAACAACGAGAGTTTTTTGGATTTTGATTTTCAGATAATGATTATCGAACTTAATACTCCCTCCGTCCCATTTTATAAGTCCATTTTGTCAATTTGGGTTGTCCCAAATTATATGTCCACTTTTAATTTCAACCAATGAGAATGCTTGTAAGTGGATGAGAATGAATTTTTATTGGTTAGTATTGTAAGGGCCCCACTTTTCTTAAATTTTGTGAAATATAAAAGTGGACTTATAATTTGGGACGGAGGGAGTATATAAGATCCATCTTATTATGCATTTGCTACTTTTTTTGTCATGAATATATTGCTTACATACTATCATCATAAAGTTTATTACTTTAATCTCTCTTTTCATTCCACCTAATTAAAATGATCCTAGTTTAATTTACGATTCTCTTGACATCATGATAGATTTTTCATTTTTCTTTTTATACTCATAGGTCCCATTTTTTAAAGATCACGTATAAGAAAACGATCTTTTAGAATTAGTAGTGATCAAGATGAATTGCGTGTACGATAATGACTATAGTATCATGACCCAACATTCGATCTTTTGTATCATTTAATCTGCTTTTAGCATCATGACCCAACACTAGAAATTGAAGATATCCATACATTTGGAAAGTTAGTTTGTGAGTCATGTTTTATTTCAGTAAAAACTAAAAGATTGTCGGTATACATAACTTTACTTAAATAGAAAAAAAAAAAAAAAAAAAAAAAAAAAAAAAAAAAAAAAAAAAAAAAAAAAAAAAAAAAAAAAAAAAAAGCCCAACTTCTGTCACATTAACAAAGTTATTAATATTTGTACACTAAATGAAGGTAGGTGATTCATACTGATAAGGGTTTGGTTTACCCATATCCTCCTTAAAGTTATAGTTTTGACCCACTTATATTCATTAACTAATTTTATCTTTTTGTTTGTGAGAGCGGAAAAAGATTGAAAAATAAATAAATAAATAAAATGCAGTTGATTTTATTGTGATTTCTTCAAAAGGTTTGAATCGGCAATTCAGCATAAAAATAACAACTCTTTGTAAGAGCATGTGCTATGGTAACTCAACAAGGGGCGTTAAGGCTGAATAACGCGCGTTAATGCTGCGTTACCACTGCAGCTGCTGCGTTATTTGGTGCGTTAACGTGTGACGTTACCCACATAACGCCACGTTAAAGTGGTTTGTTTAAAAAAAAAAAAAAAAAAAAAAAAAAAAAAAAAAAAAAAAAAAA
>LBNU01014544.1:161839-177446 GCA_014162995.1 Artemisia annua
TGTAGTTTGTTGTAGTTTGTTTAATGTATGTTTAAATTTTAGTTATTAATATAAGTTGTGTTTTGTTAGTTATTAAATGAAATATTAGATTTAGTTGAGGGTTAAATTTCAAAATAGTTGAAGTTAATGTGTTAAAGCTGAGTTATTGCTGAGTTATTGATGTAGGTGTTGAGTTAAAGTGTTAAAGCTGACGTGGCGCTGACGTGGCGCTGAGTTATTGAATAACTTGGGTTATTGTTACACATGATCTAAGTGTCAACTAACCATTCGCCAAAGATCAGCATCAAGCAAGTCAATTCAACTGTAAATTGCTAACTAACTTAAAAGAGTTAGAATTAAAACCATAAACTGATTTAATAATAATTTGACTTGATTAGTAGATTAAAATTATAATAAAATACGAACTTAGAACTTAATGTTTAATGTATAACAACACGCTATTGATAATTATGAGTGTACGACTGTACGTTATTTAAACTAGTATTTTTTTTTAGAAAGACAATAATTTTATTAAAACAACCTAGCAAGAAGCTAGAAAGTACATCGGTGAAACATTTACCAACACGACCATATCAATACAACGACCCTAAAATAAACATCGTGAACAACCAAAAAATCAAAAGAATAAAACTTCACCATCTCAATCCGAAAAAGCTAACTACTCAAGGGCAATCACCTTGTAGGAAGTATCTTAGTTAGAAAGGATAAGAGTTGCACGGCTTATCAAATACAATTAAAAGCTTACAAGTCTCTTCATCGTTTCTTTCCTAAAACTTAAAATTGATATTTCTATACAAACTTATTTGTCACATATTATTTTGGACATTAAATAAAGTCGTCTTATAAATTTTGGTGACCCTGTGTTATAACAAAAAAAAGTCTTTAAACACACACAAAATACACATGTATTAATGAACTAATTAACTTAATTTTGTGACTCTTTTCAAGCGATAAAATAATTACGCTGTTTGCACACCCTTAAAGACGGCCCTGAACAAAGACAATGCGTATACATCACATATTTACAAATTCCAAACGATCAAATATAACAACAAATGAGGGATTGAGATCCTCTAAAATTGCTTTGAACATGACTGGTAATGTTCTCTCACAAAAAAAAAAGCGTGGCCTACTGAGAGACCCAATTCTTTTTTTGATTGTGAGAAAACATGACCAGTCATGTTTATATCAACTTTAGAGGATGAGAGCCGGTGAATCGTGTGTACCTTGATAAGAAGGGAATTATAAACGAATAAAGCAACCCAAATATAGTGCAATAAATAATCATTTAAATGCATGAAATGACAAAAGAATGCCATGTGCTGTCACAATTTTGCAATTTTGCATATCTGGCTCAATTTTGCTTTCATTATTAGCCTAGACACACTCGTAACCCATATTGCATCATCTTTCTGGCTGTCACCTCAGCTTTCTATCTCCTCAACCCATATTCACCTCTCTCTTCACAGTGGTGACCCAAATAAATATTGCAAACGTTCAATTATATTGCAAGCTTTTTCATGCAACAAAGTCGGTCGAATAAGCGACCCATATTGCAAGTTTAGTCCGACGACCCATTTCTCCACAATGGTGACGACCGATGTTAATATCGGTTGACCTATATCCTCGACCCATAATTTACGATCCACTGTCACAAGCCTTAGATCAAGCAACAAGTTTTCAAGCATTCTTAAAATGTTACGGCACTTAGTTGAAATTTTCTTAAACGCAATGTTCTAAGAGAGTTTGTTTCTAGTAATTACGTAGTTAGTTCATCGTGAAAATTTAAGTTATTTTAATTAAACTCACTCAGTCACTCGACTAAATAAAATCATGCATCTTTGTTCAATTTTTTTTTTTTTTTTTTTTTTTTTTTTTTTTTTTTTTTTTTTTTAATGTTACAGTTTACAAATTTTGTGTACCTAATACCTTATAATCTTGATTCTGCCGGTGACTCATGCTTTTATATCACATTATAGAGTCATTATCATAACTTTAACACGTAATATGTTGTTTTCATGATGGCAATAATAGCCATTATTACAAGATTTATAGTTTTATACAAAATAAAAAAATCAAAATCAAAAAGCATGCATGTGTGGCCTCCATGCCCATATGTTTCCACTAAAGAATATGACATTAGACTTAGGATTAAACGAGAAGAACTTTTAAAATGAGAAGGATGAGAAATAACTATAACCACATATTAGAGATGCATCAACTTGAATTAGATGCATCCCTAATCTTTTAGATGCACCCTAATATATTTTCTAACTAAAAATAAGATGCATATACATATATTAGATGCATTTTAGCAAGTTAGGAAACTCCTATGTATTTTTCGTCCTCTGCGTGTCAAATTTGTTGCAAGTACTACTTTGCATCGTTTTCACTTCAAAATTACTTTTGAAACTAATTGGGATGCATCTAAATGACTAGAGATGCATCTAATTCAAGTCGACGCATCTCAAATATGTGGTTAAAGTTATTTCTCATCCTTCTCATTATAAGTTTTATTCACACTGGATCCTTACCCCCATTACCTACAAATTTACTACTATAAGAATATAAAGTTGTTATAGTAGTTGTTACTAGGTGCAGCTAATAACGATTTAGGGGTATGCAAAACTTTCAACCATCACCAAATTTCAGGATGACTTTAGCAAAGTTATTTACTCGGCAACCGTAACCGACCCAATTGGGATTAAACTAAAAACGTTAAAATGTTACAAAGAACCGTTTTATAAACCACAATCTTAAGGGCCGAAACAATACTGGTCCTCATTGAGTTACAAGCGTGTAGGTCATCTAGCCGGAACATGGCCACATTGTTTGCCACGAACCTAAATGCATTCTGTATACGCCCACTACACTTCTGCTTGTACTCTATCGTTGAAATCTTGGTTAGAACGTTAGATGGTAACGCTGAAGGAGAGAATGGTTTTTAGATAAAAAGTTTACGAGTTATAAATCATTTCAAAAATAAGAAAGAACATGCCTTGCATGTGAACAAATATCAATTAAAGGAACCTATTCATAGCATGTGTAATCAATATTCTACCAACTGCCAAATATAGTGAAACTTAAGCAAAACCCTTGTAGCCATTGCACATGCTTGACATACAATGTCAATTCATTGGAATCTATTTCAAACCCTATCTATTAAAGCTAAATAGTAACTACACATTTTTATGCATTAATGACTTGACATTACTCATCTCGAAATATCAAATAGAAGTTATAGAACTAAATGCAAAACAAATGTCAAGACCATAGAGTGGCACCCACTTTTGATGATATTTAAAACACTAGTCTCCAACCAAATGGTCCCAACTCTAAACCAGGCTCAATTCAAGGATCATCAATTCTTGCACAAGAAAAATAGTCCCTAAATGGGCTGATAATTTAGGTATAATACGGCACCAAACATTAGATCACAACAAAATTGTCCAAAAGCGATTCATGATAGTCCAATTTTTCAAAATTGTAATGGTACATTTTCTCTACGCGGTAGGGTTATAAGCACCAAATTAAGTTTTACAGTGTACCAAACTAGGACTGGAACCACCTACCGAGACGTCTAGGGTTTTCTTTTTCGCCGTCACTTTTGTTTGTCCGGTTTCCTGAAAACTTTGACCTATATTGTTCGATAAGCATATCTAGTTTATCCGTTGTGTCTTTCCCTAAAGGTTCCTTATTTTTTCTTCTCTTTGTGGAGTTCGTATCTATATTCTGCTGTTCTTGTTCCCGTGGCCTCTTTTTCACGGGTACATTGGCTACACCTGTAGGTCTGGCTACACCAGAAGTGATTCTATCACTGGGTGCACGTTGACTCTTGAACCTTTTTCCTTCTTGTTGGACTCCTGAAGGTTCATTTCTACCAGAAGTGATTCTATCACTGGGTGCACGTTGACTCTTGAACCTTTTTCCTTCTTGTTGGACTCCTGAAGGTTCATTTATTGGCGGGAATTCTTGTTTTTTGGCAGGTTTACCTTCGGTTTCCACCGTTTTATCCTTCCTATTTTCCTGGAAAGTATTTGGTGTTTTGCGTTTTCTTGATAGGTCGTTTGACCGGTCCATTGGTTTGTTAAAGTCAGGTTTTTTCTCGGTTCTTTCTGAATTGTTACCGTACCCTTGCTGTTGAGCTGCAATCTTGTCGTCACGTTGCCTCAATGTTTGAACATTGTCAAGAGCAAATTCCACAATTGGGCGATGCTCAGAAGTAAAAGTTCCTGTGTTTACATAGAAGAAAATAAATAAACACAATGTATATATTGAAAGCTTAAAATTAAGGAAAAGTAGTATTGAAACTATGAAACATACCAGGATTATTGTTAAGAACCCTAAGAGCTACAAGTGCATGCTCATGCTCTGTGAATTCGATAAAAGCAACCCCACGTGAATGATTTTTTGAGACTTCTTTTCCTTTGTTGGAATCCTTTAACAGCTTAATCTACACAAAGTAAGACTATAATAAGAAAAAGCAATGTGAAACAGTGACATACTGGAACCCTAAGGACTACCAATATCGGTGGAAATCGATCCATTTGGGTTGCATTTATCTCAAATGGGTAACATAAAATAGTTTAACCCAGAGTGAATTATATATGTATCCTTGCTCCAGTGTGTAGAGAAAATGTTCCCGCTTAGCCCGGCCCATATCTCAACTCAACCTACCAGCCCATTTTGCCACCTTAATTAAACAAGTATAAGTTACCTGTCGGATTGTGGGCTTTTGTTTAGTAGCACGGGATGTAACTGCTTCTAAACAAAGTCTTTTAAGTTGCTTATCATTCATTGACTTGGGTACATTGTACATGATAAGTCTTGTTTTTGAAACATGGAAATTTGGGGATTTAAGTTTAGTTGCCTTCTTCTGTTCCAACCTGCAATTCACATTTCCAGGAGATGTCAAACTCCAGCAAAATAAGCTGTAAAGCCTACATGTCTAAATAATACTGTACTCATCTTAGTTTATCCTTGAATAATCAGTTTCATTGGCCGATATGAAACTAATTGTCCAAAACCAAATATTTGACACCAAATCATATTAGAGAATCAGAAGTTGAATAAGTAGGCCCATAAACCAGACATTTCAAGTAAAATAAGAGCCTGGCACATACTTGTTCTATGAGACACAGGGAGTATATGTCAATGGTAAAGCGTCTTAAATCCATACGAGTATTCAAACATATTTTTAAGATTGTAAAAAACCTTGTAATAGATTAGGAGTACGAAAATTCATCTCCTGGTATTCAAGATCTTGACCTGCTTTTCAGTTTTATGTTCATCTTTCTCTATAAGATTTCCTTTCTTACAAGTCAGACTTTAATTACTTAATTTTAATACTTACGATCGACGCTTTGACAAGTCACTCTCTGAAACTCCTTCGGCAGCTGGAGTACCCTCAAGAATAAGACCTTCCTATAAAAATGATAATCACATACATTTGTTAGGCCTCAATCTTGATGGCGCAAAGTATAAAATTTAACCGTATTGTTTGAAACGTAAAAGGGTCAAAAAAAGGTGAGTCTTGTTGAGAGTCAGTCAACCGGACACAATTTATCCATAAAAAATAATAATAATTAAAAATTAGTGTGCCGGCTACAATTGCAAAAATCATATTACTTCAATAGTGATCTAATGTTTAAATAAATGATTTAGGTCGTTTATGCATCAAAATTAAACTTTAGGAGACTTTCTACGCCTTCAACCCATTTTCTTCAAAGCTAACTTTTCTGGTTTGGCCCGTTAGAGATAAAAACATGACCCGAAACAACTTATTTATAAGTAAATGGGTCAAAACGGCAAGCTCCATTAAAGCATGTACTAGATTAGTTGAAACCAAACCTTGGCTAAGTACAGATTTCGATGGTCGACTTCTTCTTTTTTCATCTTCTCTACTTCCTTTTCATGAGCTTCTTTTTTATTTAGCGCCTTCAAAACTTTCAACTGCCTGCCTTTGAGAATAATACCCAAACCAGCTACAGAAGTTGCTGCTGAAAATGCAGCATCAGCAGCATCGAGTGTTTTAAATTTGAGAAACCCGGTGCCCCTTGGTCTCCTGAGAAACAGTTTATAAATAATTTAGAATCAAAGATAGCAGAACAGATATATTACCAATTTAAAACTGATCATTACTTGGTGACTGGATGAAGAACAAGAAAGAATGACTGGATTTCACCAAATCCTGCAAAACGCTGTTTTACTTCGTCACTGGTAATATCAAAAGGAAGATTAGAGATGAAAAGTGTTCTTTGCATTTCTTCTTCTGTCTCAACTGGTTTACTCTTAATATTATCTGTTAAGGGCAAACTTTCAGGTTTTGAAACATGTTTAGCATCTGTGGGCCCATCAGATATTTTTGTCTGTGTTTTCACAGTTTCATCATCGGGTTTTCTCTGAACTGGAACGGGATCATTGTTGACAGAAGAAAGAAAGTTATTTAGAACTTTTTTTGCAACATCAGCTTCCTCATCAAAGTTCACTTCGTCATCTACTAAATCAGTGTCATCTGACACATCAGCATCTTCATCAGAGTGCTGTGTGTTTTTGTTTTTGTCCAGTTTTTCTACATTACTGTTCTCGAAATCACTATCGGAATCCTCTTCATCACTTTCTTTCAGCTCTGTAACAAGCATGAACTTACATCAAATGACGTTTAAATAAACCCATAGATGAAATCCCAACAGGAAGACAAATTAAAGGAACAAATGAAAATTACAAATTTACAAAATCCCTCCAAAAATAATAAAAAATGCCAAGATTTACCGTCTTCTTTATCAACTTGAGAACCAGCTGTATAGATATTCTTTGGAACAGCCCAATCAACAGCAATAGGCCTTTTACCAAAACTTTTTCCATTAAACTTCTGAATTGCCTGAAAGACATATTACAAAAGGTTATAACAAAGGCAAAGCAAAGAAATAAGCAACTATGCATCATTAGACTTACATTTTCTGCATCCTGCTTGCATGTAAATTTGCAGAACGCAAACCCCTTTGCCAACCTAATAAAGGATAGAACAGTTATAAAATAATGTGAAATAGGGTCGGACAGAAATATATAATAAGACGTAGGAATGTACCCTGAATCAGGATTTTTGGGAATAAACACATCCCATACAAAGCCTGCTGCTGAAAACATTTCTTTAATCTCATCAGTATTCGCCTGCAGTTGTGTTTCATAAGTTAGTAATGAGAATCTCACATTTTATAAAGATATAAGTTAGCATACAGGTAATATCATAACTGAGTAAGCACTATAGTAACCTTAAAAGGAAGATTCCGTATAATAAGCTTCCACTTCTGTACCTTGGAACCCTGGCATTGTTTACACATATATCAGCCAATCACAGGTAAAATTAATCAAATACTAAACAGGTGTTACTGTAGGGCAAATGGGCAGATTGGTAACGGATCATAACAAGTAATTCTTTATATGGGTCAAAACGCGTTTGGGATGCATTGACCCACCAACAATTTTCTGAAATTAATAGATAATCAACGCACTGAAATTTATTACTCGGTATGAAACTACACTTTTAAAACATATCTATTCTGCTTTTACTAAAAAAATGAGTTACTAACATTTTCATAACAAATTGGGCAACAACTTATTTGAGCCGCTCAACCAATTGCAAACTAGGCAAGCCTAAAAAATGTAGCCATTTGACCCGCTAAATACAAGATCTACCGTAATTGACCCAGTTTCTTATAATTGGGCTAAATTTGCCCACTAATAGAAATTTTTGGAAGTTTTTCACCAGAGTTTTCTAAAACACAAAGTCCTAAAATCTTGAAAAACACTTACTTCTCCACCTAACTGACGGGCCCAAATCGTCACTCCATTAATACTTTTCTGATGTAACTTTGTGACGCAAGCTCGCGCCGACTTTACGCTAGCATAAACTATGGATGAGGCACCTAATCTGCAACCATCTTGAAGAAGCCCTGCAAAAAAGAAACACTATACATAAGGTTCCCAATTAAGCCAGTATAACCTCTTACAGTACTATTTATACTGAAAAAAGAATATCATTAAATGGTTATCAATTTAAAGGGAAAAAAATAAAAAAAATAAAATAAAAAAAAATAAACTATAAATTATTATTTGGCTCAAACAACTACATTGTAGAATATGTTTGTAGCCAATATATGAAAACGTTGTACAGTGTTCTTACCATGATGTGTAAGCTCTTCTTTGGGAAGAGGGTAAGTAATGGTAGAAACGGACCCACACTCTCTAGCAAGATGGTGAGCATCTTCTGCTATCTTAGTATTGAGAAGATTACCAACTACAACAGTTCTTGCAACCCTGTTTATAATATCAATAACCAGAGATGTAACATCAATTCTTCAAAATCTATACACGATAACAATATAAATGAGAAGCTCAAATATTAATAAACATCATAAACAATTAAAGATATCATGAAGTTTTCGTTAGAGGACTAGGTAATGTTACATGACACTTACTGAGTGAACCATTAGCTACACGCATTCCTAAAGATGAAATTCAGCAAATAAAATGACATTTAACTACCTCTGTTTTTCTGAAGAAATTCCCTCAACACGTTCGGCCTTCGAGGGAGTAACAGTAGTCTTCGGTTTATCAGCTTTTCCTGGATATTTAAGAGACGATCACTTTAATGATAGAAGATTCCAATGGTACTAATGAAAAATGTGTTATCGTTGAAACCTTTTTTTTGAGAATCGGAAGCCTTCTTAGTCTTCACTATAGGTGTTGATGAATCATCCTCTAAAACTTCTGTGTTTAAGGAACTCGCTACTTTCTTCGGCTTGTCAACTTTTCCTGGATATTTGAAAAGAATCAGTTTAACAATAGAAGATTCCAATGGTACTGATATAAAATGGGTTATCGCTGAAACCTTTTTTTTGAGAATCAGAAGCCTTCTTAGGCTTCACTATTGGTGCTGATGAATCATCCTCTACAAGTTCGTCCTCTGAGGCAATCACTGTTTTCTTCGGCTTGTCAATTTTTCCTGGATATTTACAAAAGGGGTCACTTTTCTAATTGCGGAAAACGCCGGTGCCAATATATCATAGATGTGATTGTTGATACCTTTTTCTTCAGAATCCTTGGTCTTTTTACGCTTTACTATTGGTGTTAATGAATCATCATTATCATCCAATTTCTTGACAATATCATCCACGTGTAACACCGAATCGTCCTTACTATCCTCTGTCTTGGTAATGTCATCATCCATATCATCCTCACCATCCTTAGCCTTGACAGCAGCATCAGATGGAACAACTGAAGAACATGTCACAAAAAATCAAGGGGTTAAACAAGTAGGCTTATTTAAGAACTATGCATAAAAATGAAGCGAATGTTGAAATTGCCGCAAGAATGTAATGAGAAAGAGCTATTATGAACCTTCATTTCCTTTAGGTCGCCGTTGCTCAAGTGGAGCCCTATGAGTTGCATGCTTTACCCCAACTGTGCGACCTCCAACAGAAGAACCGTGTTTCAGCTCAATGGCACGGTTAGCATCTTCAGTCACGGCACTGTAATTGACAAACAAAAAAAGAAGTATTAGAGAAGCTTGTTTACATATATGAGACATCGAGGGGGTATACACTAGTTTTAATTCCTGTTCAGCTAGAGTATCTTAGAAAGTTATGATTAAATTTTAAAAGTTTTTGAAAGGAAAAGAGTGCGACTAAACTTATGTTCCAAGGAGAATAACCTTTGTTTCAAATTCAAAACAGAAATCAACTAAACTTATGTTCCAAGGAGAATAACTTTTGTTTCAAATTCAAAACAAACATCCCAAATGGAACACATGAAGCACATACACTTCAAAATTGAGTACCATATATTCATTTATTTGATAATCCCTATTGCTTATTAGAAGCTTCAAATGTGGTTATTTCATCATATAAGTCCGTATGAAGCACATGAAGTACAAATAAAGGTGAAATGGTCTCACAAAATGCATTTTCAGAAGCATACTCACAAATGACAATTACTTGCACTATATCATAGTCTCCATAATCGAACATGTAACTAAAGAACATCATAATTTTGGGCCTATAAATGATTAAATAAAAGATGAAAGAGCTCTCAATAAATAAAACATGTAACTCATGCATTTGCATTTCTATAACATTGCCATGTCGACATTGCTAAAGCCGAAAGATTAATTTGCTAAAAGATAGTAAATAATTAATAAGCACACTGAAAGTGCTGATACTTGCCAACTGTATCATGGGTGCATAAATGGTAGCTTATATGACGAAAAGTAGGAGGCATAAAAAAATTAAAAGAAAGAAATTTTCGGTAGACTTACAATTGCACATAACCAAAGCCACGATGTTCAGTTGATCCTGTAAAGAAATATTCGGCAAAAGGTTACATTCTCAGTTTCAAATAAAATAAAAAGCACAAAATCTCCCTTTGAAAAACGGGCTTGCATCTAAACGCACCTAATACATTCTGATTGAAAGGTTGCAATAGACTTATTTTCAAATTAGATACTTAAATTACTCTACTCTTAGCACTCCATTCATACATATAGCACCACTTCCCAATTTATATTTCTCGACTGACCACAATGCTTTTTTTAATCAGGTTCCATTATAGCAATCACTTGTTTGTTGAGCAATAATTATGCAAAACAAAGTGTATTATATAACTGAAAAGATTATTCTTGTACTTATGTTCAAGTGTAGTATGTATATCAACAACTTAATAAAACTATTAAAGTAGTACTTATCATTACTTCAAATGTTTTACAAAATCAAATGACACAAACTAATCGAATCTGCTCTCACACAGTGATCAAATGTTAAGTGATCTAAAGAGACTGTTTGGTTTGCGTAATTTTCTTTTTATGCTCTATTTGCAAAACAGGACTTATAAACTGTCCACAGTAGCCAAATGGGTTAAATTTTGATTTTCTTTTGAAAAAAATTTAAATAGTACTCAATGAGGTACAGTACCAATTTACCAAACCCGGTACCGAACATTTCCGCGGTTCCGGGAACGGTACCTTGTTTAGGCCGGGAAAAAAAAGGTACCACCCAAATGGTGCCAGTTTGGTACGGTACTAGTCCCGTGCTCATCCCTAGCCTTTGGAAGTGATCGTGATCGTGCAATAACAAATGTTCAGTATAAGATAATCAGTTGTAATATTACGATTGTGCTTGCACTTTTTGAAGTTGCATAGTTAGATAGTCTGGTTGTTTTTGTTTTGAAAATTTTGATATTCTATCAAGTTATTTTAAAAGAATGTGGAAAGTCGATGATTTGATCTATGCTTGGATACAAAAAACATTCAATCATGGATCTTACAGGGTTAGCACCAGGGGCGGAGCTATTAAGGGACCGGGAAGGGTCCCGGCCCCTCTAGGCCTAAACCCGTTAGTGTATTTTTTCGCGATTTCATATGTTATTCAGGAAAAAAAAATGTTTCGGCCCTCCCATTTAATGTTCTTCCGGAACAAAAATTGTTTCGGCCCTCCCAAAATTTTTTTTCTAGCTCCGCCACTGGTTAGCACACATCTTTTTAATCCTATGTTTTTAATTCACTAGTTCCTCAAACCTTTAATCCTCTGTATTTACACAGAGTAAATTTTTTACTTTAGGTAAAGTAATTGTTGACAGAAAAGTTGTCACCAATGCTGGACATCCTGTCTCAGACAAAGCCGTTGTGGGGAAATACCCAAATACGTATGTAGGTGATTACTCCACCAATTAACTTACATCTTATTTGAGTTCTCGCTTTATATATCAGTTCATTTTTATTAACTTTACCTTAAACTTTAGCACAGGACATCATAAGTTAGAAGCTGCCATTGAACAATTAGGCGTCGATGTTAATGGAAAAGTGGCTCTCGACATTGCCTAGCTAAAACAAATCAAGCTCGGCTTGTTAAAAATAGTAAGGTCGTTTATTTATTTAGGGCTCGTTATACACATACGCAATATAGCTAGTTTACGCTCGTGAACCTCCTATCTACACAGCCTTCTATACTTCACTTTATAACTTCATATTAACTTGTAAAAAAATATATCATACCTTTCTTTGTAACCATAAAACAGCGTCGAATCGGCCCGACATCGCTAAACGTCTCTTCCAACTGCAAAATCATTTCACTGTCAATCCATCCAATCAAACTAACTAACTAACTAATTTGACACACAGTTACACCTACCTATGCTTACGTGTAAACTAGGTCAAATTAATATCACACAGTTATATATATATATATATATATATATATATATATATATATATATATATATATATATATATATATATATATATATATATATATATATATATATATATATATATATATATATATATATCAATTAGTACTACTAATAACAGCTAATTAAAAAATGACACGTGGCAGTTACCTGTGAATTAGTGAAAGTGTAGGGCAGGTTGTTGACGAACACGGTGGCCGGACTGTGTTCACCGGCGTCGTGCTTCTTCGTCCTGTTCTTATTCTTCCCCATTGATTTGGTTTGGTTTGACCTAATAATAAATTTTAGGGGTTTTGGTTCACAGGGTTTAACAAATGCGGCTAGTGATATGTGTTTGGTTGGTTTGTTGTTTTGAGTTTTGACCTTGACCTTTCTATTGGTTTTATGTTTTCTCACCTTGTGGTTATGTTTGTGTTGTTACTTTCCCTTCTCTTTTGTTAATGTTGAACCCGACCCGAATAAGTCTTATCTAGTCAAGTTAATAGATTTTTTGGAAGTTATTCGTATCGGATCTTAATACAGTGAAGGTTATTTGGATATGGGTTCGGGTTATTTGGGTTAACGTGACACTTGAATAAGGTTAATACGCTCATCCGAAACTGGACCTAGTAAAAGTTCGGGTTAACCTTGATAAGGTTATGTAGTTTCGAGTAGGGTCTTTTTGACACCCTATCACATTGTGTACCAATAAAACCATTTTTAGGAGTTCAAAATTGAAAGTGAGCAGTTAATATTAGGGAGGGGCAGTCGGTTAAGTTGGTTTTTGGTCAAGACTAAAATAGGGTTTTTGGTTTTCAAAACCGAAATAGATTGGTTTTTGTTGGTTCGGTTTTCAAAACCAAAACCGATCGGTTTTTGTTGGTTTGGTTTCTCCGATTTTGGTTCAGTTATTTCCTTTTAACCGTTTATATTTGGGTTTAGCCAATTCATACAAACAAACTTGTTTTGTCTAAGAAATTTGTTTTCTTCTTTATTTTTTAGTTGTTGTAAGTTTGAATTTTACTCCAAACTTTTCTTTACTATAATTACATATCCTTTAAAAATAAATACATTTTTCGAAATATACAACTCACTTAGACTCATAATCATCTTTAACAAATTTCATGACAACTATCAATTATAAATAAGACATTGTGTTATTCACTGCAACCGAAGTATTGGATTCTTGAGTGTTAGTATATGAGAAGCATGATAAGATCGATCTAAATGCGATCTATTCATTGCTCATTTTTCGTATCTAGGGTCACACATCAAACAAAAAGATGGCCATAAAAGCTAAGCGAGATACACAAGTTTATTTTTAAAAATAAAACCTTCAATATAACAGATAAGCTTTGAAAATCTTTACTTTAACAAACTTTTTAACATTTTTAAGCCCTTCACATTCTTCGTTACAAGGTGACTATCTCACCTTAACAATTTTACGGCATTATATAATATTGTAACATTCCCAAGTGAACACGTCACTTCATATGTTACATCTCGGCATCTCGCTATGAATCCACACATTTTTTTTCAAGCTTAACGTCTGTCATCATTCTTTACCGTTGTAGGTAGTATATAAACTTTTGTAACACAAGTTTTGCATAAACAATGTAAACATTCGCATACGAGAAGCTTTAACACCAAAACATTATTTTTAAAACTCATTTTTATGTGTGCCTCTGCTTGAGACAAATCTTTGTGTACTCGCCTAAGTCCCGTTTATTGCATGTCTAAAGCGTTCCTCAATCCCTTTATAGTTCTCATAATAACATAATCTTTTATATACATTGAGTATGCTTTTACATTGTGTTTATTAAACCAACAAATTATCTCTAGCACTTGATATTCTTGAATTTGATTTTATAGTTTAGTTGCTTAACCTTACTATGCACTCAATGACAACTCCTAATGGTTTTTAAAAAAGTATGAATAACTTTGGCACAATTAAATTGACTTAGTTAACTAATTTAGTATTATGGTCAACTTTTAAACTAATATAGTCATGATGTTTGGTTAAACATAAAGTAAAACGCTAGCTTCAATAGTTTTACCAAAACTAAACATTTGCAAATACTTTGATTTTAAAAAATGAAGACATTTTTATCCAATTTCATACACAAACTCTTAAGCCTTTTCAATGAATGGCAAAACTTGTATATGCTAACACTTACTCCTCTTTTATATATGTCATAAATTTCTATATGAAAAGTCCATACATAAACAATTCATCTTTCCCCACAAATGATAGATTTTTATCCAGTGTCATACACCAGTTTTTTCTCATTTCTAATTACACTTGTCATGTAATTCTATGTAACTAGTTCATACACAAGCTTTTATGTAATACAGAGTGTGCATCATCTATCTACATTTCTCTCCCTATAAATACTCCGTACATCTTATTATGTTTGAATCATGAAATCATGCCTATTTTTTGTATTAAAATCATCAAACATGTACTAGCTAGTGTACACGAACGTAGATTGTCGTTGTGTAAAGAAAATAATTTTTTGATATACCTCTAATAAAAGTTATCATTTGTTTTGTATAATTTGAACAAAACACATAATATCTCATCATATATAAAAACTTACACATACTTCATATCAAATGATACACCTACTTAAGTATTTACAAATAATACATAACAAAGTCTTTGTTTATAATAGGCTCTTACAACTATTATCCAAGTTTGTCATCATTTTTTCCAATGTATGATAAGAGTTTGATGAGTCTGTACATTCAGTATTTCTCTTCATTTAATTTAAGGAATGCCAAAACATTTAGCCAATTTCATACACTACCTTCCCTAAATGATTATGACTAACAACATACACTACTATTTGATAATATATCTTTGCAAGCTATCATGTTTTAATAAAATTCTTATACATATGCAATACTCTACCGTGACCGGAGCCAGACTTTTGATCTCGGGTGGGCCAAATGAAGTGTTACATTGTATAACTTACATAAATTTTTAACATTTTTAAGACTAACAATGTACACATTCTTATTAGAAAAAGTTCATATAAAACTCTATCCATAACTCATATTAAACTCACAAGCCCACATATCTTATAAATGTTACCTATAACAAACCCACACGTCTTATAAATTTACAACTAAAAACATAAATATGCAAGGTAAATAACTAAATACTCGTTCCTTTTATGCATTCACTTTTAATAGTTGATCAAACTTGGATGGGCCAAATTATCCTTATTTGAACTTTTGGACTAAAGTATACATATGCATGTCTTGTTAAGAAATGTTTTGGGTTGGCTATGGACCACCATGTGCTCTATGTAGCTCGTTCACTTATACTCTAATTCTCTCAATATATTTATATTGATAATTTAGAGCTTTCCATGTCATCCTA